>DWNA01000180.1:0-33613 GCA_018249835.1 Heliconius besckei | reverse complement strand
AATTAAATATCATAATGCAAAATGTAATTTTTTAATATCATATTATTAAAATATAAGGAAAAATATAATAAAAGACGAATAAAAAAAGCGCACAATTTATTACAGAATCACTATCCCATACATATTTTTTTTATATTTTTTTTGGTATATTTAAACAGTATATTCAAAACCAATTACAAACATAGAACCATTGGTTTCTTATTATGGAATAGTTAAAATTTTCTAAAAAAAAATAAAATAGTATCGCTATTTACTATAAACTGTACTTTAATTTACTTAATGTTTTAAAATATTTAAATAACTAAACACAGCAGCAAGCGATTTGCACAACGTTTGCTTTGTAAGTAACTAAAAAATTTACGACAAAATCAATTAAAACTTATCAACTTAGCCCAAGGTTTAAATTCTATTTCATTTTTTTTTATATTTTAAATTACTTATAAAGCAAAAGATGCACTAATAAAAATTTACTAAATGGCTATATTCAAAATGGCTGATAGAATTGTTGGCCTTCACTTATTACTATTACTAGATATTACCGCGGTAATCATTATAATTGTATTGGTAATTTATCGCAAATGAAAAATACAGTGCTAACTTCTATTACCAAATTGCAAACGTTAATATTGTATAATAAATGTAATTATTTATTAGAGAAACCGTGTTTGTGCGTAAATCAATATATAGGCCAATTTTATATATATTTTATATATTTCATTTACGATAACTTTCTTTTATAAAATGTTTGTATAGTGACATAATTATTTTATAATTATAAGCACTTATGTATAATGAAAATGTTCAAATAATTTATCGATAAAATATTGCTATTGCAATGAAATTTTATAATCTGTAAATAAAAAATAAAATATTGTAAATTAAACGTTATCTTATATTTATAGTATAATTTAGCTACAATATTATTTAAATTACGAAAAAAGAGAAACTTTTTACAATTTACAATGATTTAGAATAATGCTACGCAATTCATTTTCGTATATGCGAAAATTTATTTACATTCGCATAGTTATACATATTTTATATTTTAAAAATAAAAGACGAAAACTAACCATCTGTCTTAAAGAAAATTGTTTAATTTAAATGAAATAATATGTACATACTAGCTATTAAACATTTAAAGAAATATTTTAAATTAAATTTTTTATTTTGGATTTTTTTATTTTTGTATTTTGGAATTTTAAATTACACATTACGCTATTAAAGTTTGAAAGGCTTTATTACATTTATATTTATAATATATATGTATACTTAGGTTTAAAGAAAGGCTAAGTCTAGCTTTCTAATACAGGGCACAGTATTGGAACTATTCACTATGTTATGAATACTACTCAGATATATGCGGACTAGAATTGGATTAAAATAAACTATTTTTTATTACAACTGGCAAGGAACTGAAAAAGTCAAATATGTTCAAAGTCAATATTTTATTTGGTATATATATTTACAGTAATATTTTTTTACTAATGAATATTTTTTTAAAATTACAACATATAATATGTCTATTAAAGTTAATTCAACCAACGGATTTATAGAAGAAAGACGGATTTTAAGAAAATCATAGATAATTTCGATAATTAAAACTCTTTAGTTCTGTTATATTTATTTTTAAAATGTTATTTTATTTTGTTTTAGAGTCTGTTCCTTGCCAATTGACAACTAAATGTTATTTACATGTAAATCTAAAATAAGAAAATAACTTCCACAATTCCTATTTATTAGGGTTATTTCGGCCTAATATTAAATTAATTTAAATTATTAAAGTACTAACAGAAACAATACTGTAAAACTACATTAAGCATACTAGGAATAATGTCTATAACTAGTTTGGTACTCATTTCGACTAAAATTTATCGAATAATTTGGAAATTGTTATATCTATTTAATAAATTATTTTTTATAACGCTATAAATTATTAATTACGTTTCCAATTAATAAATGTAAATAAGCATACATAAAAGTATTTATTTATTAACATATTATAGATTTTGTTAGCAGATCGATTTTATGTAATAATCACTTTTAAGGAGACGTTTCATTTTTGCTTTAATAATACAATATTTCAGTGAATGCAAATAATCATATAGATAAGCTAGTTTTCTAAAATTATGCCCATTTTTTATTCTTCACGTATTACATGTTACACAAAAACTTAATTTTCAAAATAATTGACGTCTTAAATATTAAAATGTCTCCTTAGCTATATAAAATTTTAATTCTTTTTTAATCGCAGAAATTTATTCAAACATTCTTTTTAGTTCCAAAGTGAAAATTCATATCCAAAAATCTTATTGTCTAGTCACTTCACGATTTTCAAAGTAGCAATACTAGATTTTAATATAATTTAATTAATTAAAAATAATAAATAAACAATAATTATAAAATATGAATTTCAAATACATCGCGTCTATTAATAAAACGTTGTTTACTTTTTTGTCTGTGTATATAAGGAATATATAAAGGTCATATGTTTTTATGAAGTCAACTTTTTTTTTAAATGTCCAACAATGTAAGTATAAATAAAAACGTTTTATCACGTTTTTGCTTGATGAGTATATGGAGTTTTGTAATTTAAAAAATACAGTCTATGATTGTATTTTCATTATAATTCCATTTTAAATATAAATACAAAGGTAACATTTTAATTGAAAAATTATATATTAAACATTTTTAACAAAAAAATAAATAGACGTGACAGTGACGTTTTACAACACTCATTTCTTTATGAATAATATAATAATAATTATTATATTCGTTACATTCAGGTAAGTTGTTGTATTAACACAAATAAGAAACGTGATAGTGCAACAATATTATACTACAAAGCCGTCCATGGTCAAAAAGAAATGGCCTAAGATTTTTTTGGTTTATTTTTTAGCTAAGCTAAGCCCAGTAAATAAACTTTTATAATTCGAATATTGTTAAATAAAATTTTATATGAAAGTGGAGGGGAATTAAAATTTCCTGGAAATCTTACTATTTTTTATTTTTAACCAGTAAAAGTGATAACTTTTAGTATTTATGGACATTATTCAAATAAAAAAAATTGAGGCCAGACGTGGCGCAGGGGCACAAGCGTGCAACTGCGAACTGTAAACGCGATAAGATGTGGGTTCGATTGCCACTAGAGATATAGTGCGAAGTAAAATATTAAAATATTTTAATTTCTTTGCTCTTGCGGCGAGGCAAAGCTCGTTGTTGAATTCCGCCACTAACCGCACTGCTTCAATTTTTTTTGCGGAAAGTGGGGAATATTTCTTACAAAAAATCTAAAGATTTAGATTTTTATATTTTATTTGAAAATGATAAGCCTCGACAGACATTCGGCCCATGGCTTATTTATTTATATTTATTTCATTTTAAAATCAACCAAAATGTAACTTAGGCCACTTCTTCCACCGGACAAATAACAGATTTAGCAGCGTCCTCAAAACGGCGTACTAAAAAGAACAATTTCAAAACCAAAAAAAAAATATTTTTCATAATTATCTCGGAACTATTTTGAATCTTTTCACTTTGATATTAGTTTTATTGTTGCATAATTTCAAAATGGCGCCGATTGCTAAGAACTCGGCGGTCGATACGTCTTTGCCATCGACGGATACTATAAAATCTCCTTTTTGTAATTTCCCATCTATTTCCGCTGGTGACCCTGGGAGCTGAAACAGATAAATATATAGTTTAAAATAAGTAAAAACAGAAATAATATAGTTCGAAGCCGTCATGGCGCAGGGGCTAAAGGTATGACTATAAAGCGACAGTTGTCGGTGCTATCTCCACTCGGGCGGGGAAGGAGTGATTATTTGTTCGTATTTTCATTTTTTCACTCTGGCACCAAGTCAAAAGCCCGCTGTAAGTTCCCCCATTCAACACGCAATGGAACAGGGGCGAACGGGAACGAAAATATCATAATGGGAATGGAGTATCTTAACGAAGAATCTTCCTATCTACCCTGCTTTGGGCGCAACAGGTGATTGTAATCCCGTATGCATATACCATGGTAGGCAGAGGGAACGTAGTGTCAAAACACATTGTGCCTCAAGCACCACACCATCTACAAGGCATGTTTGGTTGTCGATGTTTTGGTTTTACGCACAAAGCAGGGTAGGCAGAGCACTTCAAGAATCTAGTTTTAAGACACTCCGTTCCCATTAAGACACTTCCGTTTAGCACTCTCCACCTAATTCTGGAGTTTATTAATTAATATTTGCTTAAAATCATAAAATGTCTTACCAATTCTCCTAAATAAGCTCCAGTACCTTCCAAAGGAGGAAGGCAATTGAGGCCGAGAGGTCTCCCCGACTTCTTAGTAAGCTCAGCTTCAACCTCGTCGTATTGTATCGGATCCGGTCTGTACACTGTCATTTTCATCTGAAATTTGATCAGAATAAACATTTAAAATGTTGATCATCAGAAAGAATACTTTATAATTACTTGTTAATGAAGATTAGGTTTTTTTAGGCTTCACGCTGTATTTCGCACGTAGCAGGGTAAGCAGAGGGAGTTTGGGAACCTAGTGTTAAAACACTCCGTCCCCCATTATTCGCTGAAATCTTGGAGGCTAATCTAGGAACTTAAGTTCGAGGAAACTTTGCCGCGTTACCAGAACGAAGAAACGAAAATATTTAAATAATATTTCCTCTAGTGGGAATCGAACTCACAACCTGTCGCATTTACAGTCACACCTTTATGCTCATGCGCACTAGAAATAATATATTAAGACAAATATTTTAAGAAAACGTTCCAGTGCTTTAGAATGTTATATCAACTCTTTCCTTTCCGTGAAATAACATTACAAAACATTTTAAAAATATATTAAGATAATTTTCTAGGAAAATACAAAAGTTCTGTAAAAAACTATTTACCAACATCAAGGCTAGATGATACAACAATATGACTAGAAGTAATTTTACCTTAGGTAATTTCAATTTAATAGATAAGCAGATTCTCTCGTGACTCATATCTTTGTTGATGGCGACTCCATTGCAGTCTCTTATTTGATCGCCGACTTTTAATCTACCGTCCTTAGCGATCGCGCCATTTTTGTAAATCTCGAGAATTACAGCTGCTGGACCCTGAAAAAAAAGAATAATAAAGAATAAGAAAAAAAAAACTGTAAACGTATATACTAATATTATAAAGCTGAAGATTTTACTTGGCGGATTTACCCAATCTTACCAACTAATCTTTGGTAAGTGCAAAATTATTTTTGTTTTGCATAGTATATATAGTCTACTCATAGAGAAAATGTTTTTACATATTTTTTTATTAATTTAATACTTACATTAATCAAAGTATCGCTACCACCAAGCAGTGATATTCCAAGCACTTCGTTATTAGTAGCTATTTCTATGACAGTGTCTTGATTAGACTTGATAGGCGCCGTCGCCGGGTCCGCTGGAGGTTCCGCTGAAATACCAATATATAATAAGATTATTTTTGTTTGCAAATTTCTTAGTTTTACTCTATTTCCCGCATAGCGTTATAGGTGGATAACCTAGTGTTAACACACCCCATTCTTGACTTTGATATAATTCAGTAAAACACTTACGTTTCGGAGCAGGCTTAGGTGTAGTGGGACCAGACGGGTCTGTTTTGTTTCCTATAAAAAAACGTATAGAAGTTATTATTAATAAAAAAAGCTTTTATTTTACTTTATAAAGCAAGAATTAAATTAAGAAGTATACCAAAAATGTTGTTAGTATTGATATCTAAATATTCGTATTATATATTGTACCTGACGCTCCAGACGCAGATTCATCGTTCTTATCAGGATCTTTCATGTTGGGACTACATACTGTAAGTACTACTACGCCGTCAGTTTGCTTTAACTTTGCTGCCGCCTAGAAATTAAATATTGTTAAATTTAAATAATGTTTTTATTTATGGGAGTAGTAAAGGGAATATGGATAAATATGTCTTGATTACCAAAACTTTGAAGCATGACTCTTAACCCACCACACAAGAGGGCAAGATATAGTGATCTCATTTTATAAGGACGGGAGGATCAGGACGCTGGGTAACATCAGATTTCCAAAAATATAAAAAGTTAGGTTTAAAAACTTTATTTAAAATGTGTAAAAATTGAAAATATCAAAGATAAAAATATATCTAACTTACGGCGTCATAGCTGCAGCTAAGTAGGGAGTCTTTATTCACCGCCAAGATCATGTCTCCAATATTTAAACCAGCCTAAAATTCAATATAATTATTAGAATAGCATTGCCTTTTACTTTTTTAATCCTCACAGATTTCAATGCACAGGAAAAGATTAAAGTAATGAACTAATCTCTATCTTTTTTAAATATAGTTATTTTTAAATATTTGTTCATGTAAAACTAGTGAGGCAATAAAATGTTTGTAGAAATTGTTAATTTCAGAACAAGAAAATCTTTCTTCCATGATTTTTAAATCATTTATTTTAGGTTACGAGCTTAATTACTTTTACGACATTTTAAAAAAATATTTTTACCTGTTCCGCCGCGCTGCCTTCCTGGAGATCCGACACGAAGATACCACGACCAGCTTCTGTATGTCTGCCCTCTATGATCATTATTCCTAAGCCGGACGGCCCCTGTAACGAGGAAATTATATTCTCAATTAAATATTATATATAATCTTGTTTAAAAATCCTTATTGAAGTAGAGAAATAACTATTATGCCTTTTAAAATTACTATAAGTTAATAAAAACAAAGCCATCGTGATGTTGTAGTTAATCATTTACTAGTGCTGTAATAGTTTTACACAGCCAACAATACAAATTAGTAAGACAGACAGAGAACATCTAGTGTTAGGACACTCCGTTCTTTGTTCCGTAGCTTCAAAAGTTCCAGGAAAATTATTTTAAAGGTCATCTTAAAATGTACATACGTATGTACGTGTGCTCTTAACTACATATAATAATAATATATCGTATTCAAAGCGATCGCAAAGTGAAATTGGCTCCCTAATTGGCACTTACTTCCCAATACAAAAATTCTAAGAGGTCGGTTTCATTGTGTCTACGTTTTCAATTTGAAATTTAAGTTTTATTATTTTATTATAATTTTCCTTTATTTATTATAAAATAATGTAAAAGATAACGTTTTCCTTACTAGTTTCAAATATTAACAAACTGAATGTGTGTTTGCTTTTATTAAGCGTATATTGTACCTAAGTTGAATTTATTTTCGAGCATATGGTCTAGTGAGACGTGTACAATTTGGTAATTATAATTATTTTATGGCATGAAAGTGGACGACACTTTAAACGACAGTCTTAAGTTCTAATATATAAATAGTATTACATCTTAGTTGACCTGATAAAAGAAGTATATATAACAAAAAACACAAGTGGGATTTGAATTCTGTACTAACTGTTGCATCTTGATATATTTTTAAAAATATATATGGCGAAATGAGGACAATTTCTACACACTCACAGATCTACAACTTTGGCCGGAAAATGAAAAAATAAAAATGAATTTTCCGATTTTGAATTTAATCTAATTACAATTTACATTATAAACTGCTAAAAATCTATATAAAAATAAGATAAACCTTTATTTAAATATATCTTTACCATACCTTTTTCACAGTAATATCCCGTACACCTTTGTAGCCGGCGAAGCGGTCGTCCGCCTGCAAGTAACAACGTAGATAGTTTTAATTAGATCTAATATAAAGTAGCAACTGCGTTAAATATAGACTCTTACTCATTAACTTTAGTTAACTGATCTGCGAAATTTAATGACAGGAAGTGTTATTCTAAATATATAAAAGTATTCCATATTGACGTGGGCTCTATTAATTGGAGAGTGTTTTTTTTTAAATTTTCTTTATATTCACTTCCCATTTAGGAAAGAATATTTTTTTTTTAGAATAAAATGAACGTAGCGGGATTTGGATCCGCATCTCAAACGATTTCTAAGTTAAATTCCGTTATCGATATTTCATACGATATTTTTTTTTAAACGTAATACGCACTAAAGTTATGTCAAACATGGAATCAGATAGATATTTCTTTCATTTGTAGATTTTTTTTTATTTTTGAATTATTAGCCAAAACATTTTTAAAAAACCCGATAAATATTTTTTTAAAGTAAATCTAATTAACATCATTAATTTATTAGATGCTTGATGTGACTCAAAATCCTGCGTTCAAATTTTTATATATTTTTTATAATAATAATTTAAAAGTAATTTATAATATTGTATGTAAGTATAAAGTTAAATATACGTACTTTTTTCAAGGTATCTACAGTACCTATATATGTTAATACGTGAAACGAAGACTTTGCATCCCATTTTACTAAAATTACACAATCGGGGGAGTGAGAAATTTGGCACAGTTATAGTTTGTATAGAGAAGGAGTGCAGAAATGCATAATTTTTTAAATAAAATATTTACAGAGTACGTTTCTACATCCGTACCTATATTATAAATTCGAAAGTAACTCTGTCTGTCTGTCTGTCTGTCTGTCTGTCTGTCTGTCTGTCTTTTACGCAATCAGGCCCAAATTGCTAATTTAATTGTGATAAAATACTCATATAGAGATACTTGAGGGTCTTGAGATGAACATAGGATACTTTTTTTTCTAATATTTGTAATATTTTCGATATTTACCAATATATTAAAACACTTATTAATTTGACATGCAATTTATTCCGCCATGTTAATAACAACCGTCGATGCTAAGCAACCATTTGTAAAGTTTGTTGTTAGAAAACGTCACCCAAAATGAGCTTGCTTACGCATCTCTCTATTGAAAATTGAAAATAATTTCATAAATATATTTTATAAATATTCGTATAGTTCAAGCGGGCGTAGCCGCGTACGGGTCCACTAGTATTTAATATTTTAAACATTTATAAGTATGTGGAAAATATTTAGAAATAAATTTTAATTTAATCGTACTCGGACCAAGTGCCTGTTTGAGTATTTCTTTTTGTATTTTTACATATATTACATGGCTTTACATAGAGAGGGGTAGGCAGAGGTCCTCTATAGTGCTAAGATACACCTTTGTACTCCTAAACGAGGAAATTAAATAATTCTTTCTCTAGAATGGAATCGAATCCACAAACCTTGCGTTTACACTCACACGTTGTGCCGCTGCGCAACGACAGACTATTATTTTATTTTATATATTATTTTTATTCTATTTAAAAAGATATTTAAGATAACAGGGCAAAGATTAATGGTATTTCGTGACATTAAAGCGATTGAGCGAAAAAGCGATTAATGGTCGTTGAAATGTTTGTCTTAACTTTAATAAAAGAAGATTTATGTATGTTTCTTTTTTTATTTTGACATTCCGTAGTTTACTCGATAGGTCACTTTGAATTTTTTTGCTTATTTTCAACTATTAACTGGGTGGGGCGGAGTTTAACGACGTGCTTTGACGTGATAAAAACATTAATATTGAAGATGGGAGTTGAGTCTATAGGAACTTATCGTTAAACCAGAGTTCAGTATGACATAAATAATATGAATTATTTTTCCTTTAGACCACGAATTTATCTATGAAATATTGAAAACAGTTCGCAACAGAGCGAGGAAACGAAAACATTAAGTATTTCATTTCCACGAGTGGGAATCGAACCCGCGTTTACAGTTGTACCCCTGGCTACTTTGGTCTTTTGAGGCCAGGATAGTTTGCTATACAGTACATAAATCATATATTTTTTCTTCAATTAGCGTTAAAATGACTTACTATACCGGTTTCACAGAGATTTGACCTCTGCTACGCGTTAGGTGATAACTTATGCTAAATTACATATAACGTGGACGGTGTACATTAAAATGTATTTTTAGTTATAATTATGGCCGGCGTGGCACAGTGGGGAAACTGATTATAAGTTCAATGGTTGTGAGTTCCATCCATGTAGAGGGGAATAAATTACTTCTTATTTCCTTTAAAACGTGGCGTTTAGTTATGTAAAAGTAATAAACAATTTTTTTTCTATATTCGCATTTATTGCTCGTATTATTTTTTATATAATAAATGAATGGACGTGTTCCGTGACATTTACACAAAAGTGGGTGCACCACTTAAGTGAACGCCACGTCTGCCTTTTGATATAATTAAACTATTATCGGTAATGGCACCGTCGGCGCAATCAATGGATGTGATAATGTTATTGCAATAAGAGATAATTGTGGGTTCGATTTCTAATAGGGGAAATGGTTTGGATATTAATATCGATTATCATTTAATTAGAAATTAGGGAACTTACATGCGTAAAATTCATGTAAATAACATAAAAAAATCAGCTTCACGATGTATTCCGCACACGGGGGGGTAGGCAGAGGGAACCTAGTGTTGAGACACTCCGTTCCCCACTTTCCACCAAACAATAAATTAAATTCTTCAAGACACTCTTAAATTTTATATAAGTTTATAGAGAGAAAATTACATATTATGTAAATACATATTAATAACACAAAGTTAATGCAAAATTAACTAAAACAAAGAAGACAAGGCGTGCTTATGTTTGCCCAGATGCAAATAAGGACACGTGTAAATAACTATTGCTATAATACGAGAATATTCACATTAATACTTCATTTTAAATATTTTAACAAGTGTTTTTGAATTAAAAGCAATGAATTTTTATAAAGCCCCGAGTTTTATATGTTTAGACAACTTACAGACTGGCGTTTGCTGCTGTAATCAGACAACTAATAAGAAATATATAAAATATTCCTATTTAAGTTTAAATAATGTGTACTATATTAAATAATAATGAATAAATGAACTAACGCCAATATTGATATTTAAATTGATGCTCTTTAAATTAGCACTTAGAGTCCATTTACTTACCATTAGTCAATTCAGAAAGGTCGGTTTCCAGAAAGCCTATGAATATTCTGTCAAGACTTTTAGCTACACACTTTGTCATTTGAAGCATGGTAAACAGAGGAAACTTAGTGACAGGACATTCTGCCCCCCATTTTCTGCCCAATTTTTAAGACTAAACCTCACGAAAGCGGGGAAAATGAACTAAGTATTTTTTTTAGTCCCCAAGCGGAAACGTAAAACCGGCGCCTGTACAAATGTTGTACATCTGCGCCAGGATACCTTTTGATAAAGTTGGTTTAAAAATTTATACAGATAATAACGGAAACGAAAAAAAAACTCGCTGTAATTTTGTGTGATAACAATGCGGAGATTACATTTGCATAATACCTAACAAAACAACGTTTTAATGGAGTCAAAATATTAAACAGACTTTCAATTTATAAAGTTACAATTTTATTTTCATAGAAATCTCAATTAAATAACAACACTATTTAAATTGCTTAATGGTTTCATGAGACATTTTCTAAATTCAAAGCAGATATCCAAAATATTCAAACATTTCAATAAAAGGTAAACGTTAATGCTCATTTAAGGAGGCTTGTTCAACCTGCCCTTAATTCCTAACTTCTAAGCACCGGTCTGAGCCAGTCTCCCTGCAATGCAAAGGGAAAGCTTCCGATTGATACCAAATAAATATAATTCTAAGATGAAACTTTTGATATATAACGTAATTTTCCTCCAAATTAATGAAGAAATTACGTACTACAAGAATGTGTAGTAATATCTGATATCCCAAAAAAGAAATTTTGGCGTATTTTTGCGCATATATTTAGATATTGTTTTGAATAGCGAATATCTCAGAAATGGTTTAAGTTCAGGTAAAAATGTTTGGAAATTACCTTCTCCATCAACTGTATGAATTAGTCTATTTATCGAAACATCTGTATACTGAAATACAATGTAGATTGAAAGAGACATACAATGAGATATATTCATTTGAATATATCTTTAACTATCTACAATTATAGAGATAGAATACAATCTACAAGAATATAAATATGTATAATAGTATGATATAAAATTTCATTAATCTATTAGCCTGCACTAAGTAATCCATTCTGCTATCGAACAAAACTAAGAAGTAACTTCTCTTTTAGTCGGCTTAAGTGGACTTAATGATAAAAACTTTGTTCCTTTCGATTCTGTATGCTTTGTGTATAGCACTTTTAAGGTGTTTTTTTATAGTTTCTTATACATAAATGCACGTACTATTATCGTTTAGGGATAAAATTATTTCTTCTAAAAAAGACGCAGCAAAAGCGCACGACGATTGTGAGTTCGATTCTCACTCAGGGTAATGAAAAACAGATGACTAAGAAATATGAAATGTTTACGCGAAATAATTAATGTAATTTAATAAAGCCTTATGGCCTTCGTCAATAATTGGACAATACAATACAAAATATTTTTTCAGTTCGAATCAGCAGTTCCTCAGATCAGCCCGTTGAACCAAAGATTTCAATATATTATATTACAGTATGTATACAAGTGGAGATTCAATTCTCACCTTCTTCTTCTTGAAGGACAAAGTCCGTCTCCATATTGTTCTAAGGAAGGCGGTAGGCTTGCAGTAATCGTCCGGGCTGCGTCTACGCACTTCGGTCATCACAGTCATCACTGTATCATTTTTGATTGCACTTTTGTATCACTAACACATTTTTTAATGGTTTGTAGAGCACTTTTTTGTATTAGATCCAAAACTTTGTGTATCATAAGTCAAAGCCTAAAGTGAATTTTATTTAAATAAGTAAGTAGATGCAATCGTGAAGCAGTTATGAAAATATTTTTATTTCAGATTTCCTTAGGAATATAAAAGTGCAGTGTTCAATAGTAGCAGTAAAACCACGTAAATGGCCATATTAATTTATTTTAGCTTTACTCATTTTCACGTTATCAGCGAGTTAATCTAAAAGTAAATCTTACTTTTACATCAGATATATTATCTAGTTAAAAGCTATTTACTATTGGCCGCGTACATGAAAGCTGTTAAGTTGTTATGTTAAAAATAATCTGTAAATGCATATTTATATACTTTATAGGAAAAATATACAAAAATTACAATAGTGGGCCCACAATTGTGGGCTTCGTGGCACAGTTTGACTGTGAATGCGATAGTGACGACGCATCGACAGGTCTTCCGACGATTAGAGGTTCGAATCCCATTTAGGGGGATTAATTATTTTCATTTCCACGATGAAACCGTACCTAGTACAAGCCTAAGCGTTGGGTTCGGAACGAATCGGAAAATGGAGAACGGAGTGCCTTAACACTATCACTATCCTTTAGCCTTCTCTGCTCTATGCATTTTACAATGTTAAGGTAAAAAATATATAATAATGGACATTCACAAAGTTATTATACGGTAGCGTCAATATAATTAAGTAGGTACCTATAGATGTTGTTATATTTGAGCACTCGCAACTGACCGAAGATAAAAGATTGTTTGCCCAACTCGAGTTTCATAGAGTGGTTGTACGTGATCTCTATATACTTCCTTATATGTATTATATAATATTAGAAATGTATTATTGTAAATATAGTAACTAGCTGACGACACGATATGTACCTATTCCTATAATAAGAAAAGGTATAAATATTATTTTTAAATTTTCCCGTCTAAAGAGGTGTTTTAGGGTTCCGTATCCAACGGGTACAACGGGACCCTATTACTAAGACTTCGCTGTCCGTCATCAACCGTCAAAGTTAGACAGTTAAATATTTTACAGCTGATGTAGTTCTGTCACCGCTATAACAAAATACTAAAAACAGAAGAAAATAAATATATAAGGGGCTCTGATCGTGATTTTTTTTGCCTTTTTTAAATACAGTTGTAGGGAACCCTTCATGTGCGAATTCAATTTGGAGGGTTTTTTAAAAGTTTTATACTATAACTTCAAATTTTTATAAGCTTAAGTGCGAGCTTTGATAACATTGATAAAGAGCCATAATATTCCAAAAGTGGGCAAACAATACTTTACAATAGATTCACGCTGTATCCCGAACGTAGCAAAGTAGGCATAGAGAACTTGGGAACCTAAAGTTAAGACACTCTCGTTCCCAGCGTTTTGATAAACACTGGTGGCATTGCGTGTTGAGTGGCAGAATTCAACGCCGCGCTTTGTCTCGATACCAGAGTGAGTATAAATTACATTTATAACAAGAAACATATATCCATACAAAAAAAATATTTATAAATAAAATTCTAAGTAGACAGAAATATTATTTGACCGGATTTAAACTATTACGTGTCATTTTAAGGAAGAACATTATTATTACTTCCTTATATAAGTATTTTGATTATAAAATATTTTAAAGTTGCAATCTTGGAAGTCCAATTATATAAATATTTTCGAAGATTTTTTTATACAATTATAAACTATGAGTTATATTTTAAGCAGTTGTCAAGAGAAATGTTAGCTTCACTCTTATATTTAAATACAATAAGTCCCAGACACGTGTTAAGTGGAACTCAACGCCGTACGTTGTCTGCTAGACAACGTACTGCGGAAATTAATATATTTTTACTTGCTACAATGGAACATTTTTTAAAAAAAATTGTTCCAAGTCGGTGTTCAACGAACATAATCGCAATTACAGTCCGACGTTATAATACTGTGCCATGATGGCCTCATTTTATATTAATTACAATATTTGGTTGATGTTAATCTGTAAAAACTTATTTAAATTATGTTTTTTTTTTGCTTCACGCTGAATTCTGTACAAAGCAAGTAGGTATACGTAAGGTAGAGGGAACCTGGGAACTTAGTGCTAACACATTCAAATTTCATTAAGACACTCCGTTCCCTACCTTCCGACGAATTTTTGAGGCATATCTTTTAAAGTTTCATAATGAATCATTTAATTTACAGTTTGTTTACCTTGAAAATAAAATATAATGAAATATTAGATAAAAAAATAAATCAGCTTCACGCTTCTAGGGTAGGCAGAGGGAACCTAATGTTAAGACTCCCCGTTCCCCACTTTCTGCCGAATTCTGGAGGCATTGCGTGTTGAGTGGCAGAACTCAACGCCGCGCTTTGATAAAAATAATAATAAAATATCGTTTTCTTTAAGTTTATAATATTCATTCATGTTAATTAAGTTACTTATTACATAAGCATTTTTTAATAGTTATGTTTAATAACTATTACATAACATAATATTATTCATCTATGTTTCATTAAATTCGCTACTTATAATTGTTAAATAATTACCGGATACTTGTATTTATTAATTATTTCTTTTTTATTGTAAATTCACGCTTTTCGCTCGCCTTCTTAAAGAGTTTTAGACTCAGAGGGGACCTGAGAACCTATTGTGCGTACAGATTAAGTTGCTTCGAGTCTCTGCTTTCCGTCGAATTATGGATGCACTGGGTGTTGAGTGGCGAACCTATCAACACCCAGCTTTGCCTCATTGCCAGAGCGAAAAAATGAAAATATTAAATATTACATTTCCTCGAGTGGGAATCGAACCCGCAACTTGTCACCATTACACTCTTCATTTTATTATCTGAAATAATTTTCTTTGCATTTCCCGCATCTGTTTAGAAAGTGGTAAGAACTTAAAGAGACATTGACCCTAGTCACTCAACACGCTATGACCCGAATGACGAGAAGAAAGTTGAGAATGGAGTGTCTTGGCAATAGGTTTACTGACTACCGCTGAAATCCATTTAAGACTTTCAAAACCATCACATATTAGTATAATATGTACTTTTCACAAATCTAGGCCGCCATGAAGTTGCCATATAATATGGTTGTGCAGATTTAATTTTAGGACTTTTCTTACTTTTGAATATTTTCTTCCCGAGTAAACAATACGAATAAAATCAGAAACCCTAACTTCAGGGAGGCCACGACTCGTTGAGCATACTTTATAAATTGATATTACGGTCGTCTTCACATGAAATAAAAATCTCTAAGACTTTGTAATAAGTAAATAAATGACGCATTATTCCGTTTTCTACGTTTAGTTAGACCACTACACTGCACTACATTAGTTAGATTATTATAATCTAAAAAAATATTCAATATTAATTGTTTTAATTAACCTGCGGTTAAATATATTTTCGTATAAATAAAGTAAATCTTACAATATCACCACATATATTGAAATCAAATGAAATTTAGATCTATATTTTTTAAAACCACTTTTAAAATACACTTTTAAATAACAGTTTCGCACTTTTATAGCACTTGTTAATTAATTTATAATACTGTTAATAATTTTGATGAATTTATAATATGCGTGCTCTTGCGCCGCGTCCACGCTACTACTTTAGCACTTATATGTGTGACACTGCTAAAAAGATAACAGACGAGATTTAATCTAAAGTAAATAAGAAATATCCATGAAAACAGCAATGAAAATTCAACCTTATCTTAATAAAAGTAAGCAACAATTTAAGATGATTCTTAAAGTTACTTGTATCCTTTTGTCGTGAAACGTTTAAGATAAACACTGAAAAATACAAATTTGATCAATTTTATACTTTATTTAATTAAAAGTAAGGTTGAAATTAGTGTGTATAATTAAGTTTAGGAAAAATCGTACGGAAACCAAGAGCGTGAAGTGTGAAAGAGACGGCTGCAAGGTCAGTGTTAAGCGAATAAACAATAATAAATTATATTCAAACAATATAATATACATATAAATGCCGCCGTGGCACAGTGGGGCTGTGTCTGACTGTAAACATAACGGTCGTAGGTTCGATTCCCACTCGGAGGGTGATTATATTTATTTTCATTTCAACACTTTGGTAAGAATAACGCGGCTTTGAGTTCTACGAATCAACACGCGTTACCTCGAAGGTGAAGTCGAAAATAGGAAACGAAGTGTCTTAACACTAGATTCCCTCTGTCTACCTCGTTATATGCGGGTCACTGCTTGAAACTACAAAGAAATTATAACTTCTCATTTAATTCTCATTGCTTAACTCGTATAATTGCGTAAGATATTAGAAAATAGAAAAAAATGCTTAGTATCGCGCACTCTATCGTATATTCGTCATCGATGTATGTTTAGTTGTAGAGTTGAATACTTTAATTTCTTTTGCATTGTAATGGATCTAATAAATTAATTTTAATAAAATAACTATTTCGATTATCTAGTAGGGTAATTTATTACTTGTACTATAAGTAGGTATACTTATTTTTAGTAAAATTCGCAGATCAGAATAATTGTTGAATAATATATATTTTATTCATTTTACTTTATTTTATATGTATAAAATGTTTTTTTTATATGTTTTATATATCTTGCGTTTGACCGCGTCAAGTCTGGTAAGCGTTGATGCGTGCACGTACGCAAATGTAAAAAGAAAGAAGTATTTTACTATAACTTTATACATTTTGATAATATATAAATAAATAATTAATAAATTAACTTACCTCTTCATCAAGGGCTACTGGAAACTGGTTTGGCGTTAGAGGTTTAACTGCGACATCTTCTAATGCTGCTTTTCGCCTACAAGAAAGTAATGGATATATTATCAATATGATATGATGTATAAGGCCATCGTCGCGCAAGAGAACAGGGTCTCATTGTAAGCACGAAGGTTGTGAGTTCGAAATCCACTTGGGAAAAAATATTATTTGGTAATAACATAACGAAAAAAAGTGCGACGTTGAATTCCTCCAATAAACATATCTCAAATAAATGAACGGTGCATGGGGAACGGTTTGTCTAACACCAGGTTCCCGCTGCCTACCTGCTATACGCGGGGTACAGCTTAAAAGTAAATTATAATAAATAAAAATAAAATAATTAAAACTAAATAAATCTTTGTACTTTTCACACTTATAGTAAAACTTTTTCATTTTTACTCAAAGAAATTGTGTCGTCCTTTGAATGTCAGAGCTGCGATACATTACATTTCTTGCTGCAATATTAAAGAAAAACATGTTATGCTTTTCTATATACGAATATATACAGCGGTTTCGTAATGACACAGTAAAAACCTAATAAACAATTTATAAAAGAGGTAGTATATACATATGTTTCGTTCAGTCAGTTTTATTTATTATTTGAACGTAGCGAGATTTGAACCCGCGTCTCTAGGACACCGCCCAAGCACCCTGACGATTCAGCCATACGTTCTTGTCAAGCTACTTTGAAATTCTTATATGGTTGCTTACGTTGTTAGCATCTCTGTAGAGAGTTTTTTACACATTTTGCTAATTGCTTACAATTTTCATTCCGCAAGAGAGGATATCTACTATTTATTAAATATTTTTGCTGTTTTTAAAGTCTTATTCCACACTTACATCTTTTTTTTTTAGAGAATGACTTATTATTATATTTTTCAGTTCAAATTCGAGACAATGACCGTTTAGTAGCGAAATGCAAAGCCGCCTCAACCATTTATTAATAGAGGGAAAATATTAATTCCGCGAATAGGATCGAAAATAAACCCCTCGCGTTAACAGACAAACACCGTACTACTGCGCTATGATAACCTCATATAATAGCATCAGTAGCTTCCTAGCTAAATTGTAGCTTACCTGAACAGTATTCCGCGTAGGAACAATTGTAGGTTTGATTTTTGAATAAACCTTACTATATTTGCCATTTTATATATTTTTTTCTATTAAAGGTTAAAGGCACATCAAGTCAGTACATTCGTTCACTGTCAAGAAAGAAATAAAATCACCTACAGCCGTTATATAAAGGACGCCCGATAAAGATATCGACATTTGATAAGATACAAAGTATTTTTATTAAGGTATAAAAAAAATAGTTATCGTTCATTCACAGAATCAAGAAAAATTGGTGTATTTTTTTACATTCACGCTGTAGCCCGCACTTAGCATTGCGTGTTAAGTGCTGAAACTCAACGTTTGGCCTCGTCACTATAAATGAAAATATTTAAAAAAAATCTAGTGGGAATCGAATACACAACCTGTCGTGTTTACGGTGCACCACGACTGGCCTGATTTATTAAATTAAAACGAGTAAGTTTTAAGTGTAATTACCTCAATAATATAATTTTGAAGACTGGCCCAACAAGACCTTTGATAATGGCAGACGCGTTGAGATGACATCTCCCATGCACCACTATGCCGTTCACCTAAAAATAAAATTAAATTAATCTATACTAGTATTATAAAGCTAAAGAGTTTGGGTTTTTTTTTAAAGATTAGTAATAAAGAGAGAGAGAGAGAGAGATAAATATAAAATAATTTATTACATATATTATTATTATTTTTTATTATTTGGGTCAATTGAATAATGCTACTATTCAACGTGAAGATAAAAATGATAACTATCAATTTCCTAAGTGGGAATCGAATCCACAACCGTCGCGTTTTTAATCACACGCTGTGCCACTGCGCTACTACAGCTTCAAACGTTCGTACATACATTCATAAGTGTACATAAATATGTATAGGCAATAGGTTATACAATAACGCCAGCGACTCCAGCGAGAGCATACTGAGTAACGTTTCAATCACGCACGTTAAACGTTAAACGAGAATAGTTCGTCTGGATTAGTTTCCCGGCCCATTTCAAACACGCTAGCTCTTTAAGTGATAAGCTAAATATGAGTGATTTCTTTTTGAAGCTTTTTGTCAAATAATACGTTCACGCTATACCCCTCATATGTATATAAGACTGAAATACCTCGATGGTTCAGGGTTCAATTCCTTTTAATGATTTTTTTCATTATTTGGACAACTTAATTTAATTGTTTCTCTTCTCTGTTTTTTCAATAAAGCTTTATAACATTATCAATTATAATAGTCAAGTATATGTAGATTAAAAATAAGTTTTAGTCTATAGTGAAATATTTAAAGTGATTTATAAACAGATGCTTAGACCACCAGCCAGTCGATCCTTGGCCGACCGCCAGACCGCAGCCCGAGATCCGCGTTAATGTATGTAAATGCACGTAATTGTTTGATTGCGCCTGACTCTTCGCAATAAACATTGTTAGGATACGAATAGTATACTGGAATAATTAGTATGACTTAAGAATTGTTTTTTATAGCTTCACGCTGTATTCCACATGTGGTTGAGAGAAGATAGTGTTAGGACACTACTTACTCACAAAAAATAATTTAAATAATATAATTATTCCCTCGACTTCGCATCGAACCCACAACCGTCGCGTTTACGTAACGTTTGACGTGCTTATAAGGATATGCGTCATAGAAAACCTTAAAAGATTTAATTTTGATTAATTTTTTTATTGGTTATAACAGAAAAATAGACAGATAACAGAAAAATAGGTTTTCGATGGCGATATTTAGTTTATTCCCAATATAGTAGGAGAGGCTGCTAGTGTTAAGACTCAACTCAACTTTTCCGCCTAAAATAATTGGGTGTTGAATGACTGAACTCAACGCCGTGCTTTGAAGAAAAACATTCATTCAAAATTTCCATTTGGATGTTTTTCATAATAGAGCGGACATATAAAAATAACAATTATACTACTTTTGTATATCTATATATTACGTACCTATATAAAACTTCTGATTTTACTTTAAGTACTATTTTAATTAAACCTTATCTTTAAAAGTTACAAAAATACAAATTGAGTTACATTAAATAAGGAATAATGTAATTATTTTTATGACAACAGTTTATTTTAACAAATTTGGTATGATTTTAAAGCGCATATCGAAATATTTATTACAAATATAGGATCGTTCAATGTCAAATTTGAGCCTCTTACTACATTCAAAAAATTTTGACGGTGACCATAAAGGGTGAATAAAAGTAACTACTTTTACATTTTCCAATGAAGCAATGTTCAAGGGAATTACAGGAGAAAGGAAAAATAAAAGAATGTAAATAAGTAAGTAAATAAATCAGCTGCACGCTTTATTTGTTTGATTAAATTTAAATTCTTTCCCCGATATGACATGTGGCGTTAGTTTCCGCCACATAACTAAAATGAGCACAAAAGGGAGGACGTAGTGTCCTAGCTCTTCGTTCACTCTACCTATCCTGCTGTAAGTGTGATTTTTTAATCGGTAAAATAAAGAAGTTAAGAAGAAACGAAAAGAAGAAATTTTATACTAGCCACTAAATGCAATTCTTGATTGTTTTACAAAAGTATCGACAGAGCTAAAGTGCTTTATAAAACCAAGACGAGTTATCTCCAACTTATTGAGATTCAAGTCACTATTATCAGTTGAAAAAGAAACGGGAAAAACAAATCTCTGAGGAACGGGCAAAACAAACTTGACTGAAGTATTTGTTTTTTTTAAGTCGCAAAATCAACACCTTCACGCCTTTTTTTAATATTAGTGTCAGAGGGTACGTAATGTTAATACAATCCGTTTCTCACTTTCCGCCCAATTTTTGAGACATTGAGTACCTATTGACTTTGAATGGCGGAGCACAACGCCACGCTTTGTCTGACAGAGAAATGAAAATAATCTATCATTTTCATTCCCTCAAATAGAATCGCAACTCACAACCACGTCGTTGATAGTCATATGCAGTAAGTACCACAGTACCACAACGGCTTCAAAAGCTGTTTCAGTGAAAATAAACGTGACCTTCCCTATACAAGGTTTGTTCACCATATTGTACCACCGCAGTTGTAAAAATAAATACATTTTAAGATATAATAAAAATTGTGTTAACATGATGTCTTCTACGTACTTGGTGTAAGAAAGAAATTATTTTTACAAACTACATTTTTACGACGCGGCCTTTTACGTTAAAAATAATAAACGAATTTAAAAATAAGTTCGGTTAATTATATATTTTTTTAAATTCGGCATATCCTTTTTTGTTATATTTTATATAACTGTGTAAGGTAAGGTTCCGTTGCTAGAAACCGTAATCCTAGTCATTGCTAATTTTAAGAAAAACAAATTCGTTCAGTCATTAATTAGTCATAATTAAATAAATTAAGAAGATTTGTAAAAAATATAAATTCACTGTGAAGTACTCAATAAGTAATGTCTTCAAATTAGGCAGAAATTAAGGAACAAAGTGTTAACACTAGGTTGAAGGTGAAGCTGTTTTTTTAATTTTATACGGAATTACAGTATATTTATAGCCCTTGAAAACTTGTTTTTCTTAATGACTACCAAAATAGTTTAATGTGGTAATTTTGACTGAAATTGGTGTATTTTTTTAATATACTCATTTTAATGCATTAAGATATATCTAGTTTTTAAGAAACAATAAATATAATATTTTTTTGACGAATCAAAAAGGTCAAAGAGAAAGTTAAACATTAAAAATTTTACCGTGATACAATTTTTGTTGGAGTTAAAAGTATTATTGTCTAAAGTGTCTAGTTTGTGTAGATCTTACAACCCTTGCCATGCTTCTCCCATATACCAGCAAATAGCAGGCAAAGAGAAAACTCTCTGTTCTCCCTTTTACACAAAAGGTCGAGTCACTACCTGTTTAGCTACAACTAAGCCAGGACTTGTGCTACAAGAGCTGGGAAATAAAAACAATTTAAATATAATAATTTCCCTGAGTGGATATCAAACACATTTTCTATACTTTTTAGAAAATGTTACGTATAACAATTTTTAATACAAAAAAATGTATTTACATTTTGCTGTAGGTATATTAATCAAAACAAAGTTATTTTAATTACAATTGTTGGGGGATTTTCATATTCAATTTATACGAGATTTATGGCAACCATAATCTTATGTGGATAAAAATATTTAAATATAAATAGAAAATGCATTTAAATTTCCATAGTGAATAGTCAGATTCATCTAAAACGTACTACAATAAATTCGAAATACAATGCTTATAATAGCATCATAGAATTAGTAATCGTACAATCTGTAACAATATAATGGACCCAAAGTGAACATCAACATAAATATGTGAAATTTGACTTGAAATGTGACAGCACGAAAAGCAATTTAAATTTTGAATAGGTGTAGCGATGTTAAGATAAATTATTTATTTCTGGGAACGGTATATCTTAAAACTAGGTTCCCTCTCCTTAACCTGCTATATGTAGGAGATAGCTTGAAGCCGAAAGCTGAAACTAACTAAAGAGCAAATACTAGCGCTTACAAGAATAGGTGCAGGTACAATCCCATTGAAAAATAATGTAAGGAATTTTATCATATTTATATGAAAATAATTGAGTAATTATCTATCCACTAATAGAGTCATCCGCCTTATTTCCAAGATCATTTCTCCACAGTGCTGGCCGAGCGCCAAATGTCAGAAGTAAAGCGTTATGTTGAATGGCAGTATTTATTTACTTTCGATCTAATTATGACGACTGTGGACGTTATTGTTTGTGTTTCTATCGTATTCTATTCCTGTGTGTAGTATATTTATTATATTGACTAATATTGGAAGAATATATCATTTTGGTTTCAATTTCACGTTTTTTTTCATATCAAGGGACTACCTTGATATACCACCCAATACCTACACTGGGTCTTAAATTCACGTGGAAAGTGAAAGATATAACTTCTCCGCGTAAGTTGCAATAATAACCAGGAAATATATTTAAAAAAAACCATCATACTTTTGGTAAATAATAAATAATTTGATATTTTATGCGTCTGAAGTGATGGTTTTTTAATGAAAATTCTATTATTTTAGTAAAAAATTAAGGTTACCATTATGAAGGAACCCTTACACGTGACCCAACAAAAACCTTCAATGTTGCGGAGATCGTTTACAATTTTTTTTTGTTATTTCGCTTCTAGAGAGAAATGTGCCCTCAACGCCCTTTTGCTTATAAATTGTTTTGTTCTCTTATGGAAAAAGAAAAATCTCTTTGAAGCTAAATTTGGAAATAAAGTGTTTGTTAATTTTTCTGTTCTTAATTATAATTGTGGTCATTATGTAAATATAATGTTAAGTATTAAATAACACTTCAGTAAATATTTATATATTTAATAATTATATTATATTATTTTTTTCAGATTTATATATAGTATGATGATAGCTCGCATGTAACAGAGTAGACAAAGGAAACCTTATATTAAGACATTCCGTTATCTTTTTACGGCATTAGATATTGAGGGAAAGCAGAACTCAACCCCGCGCTTTATCTTCTTATCAGAATGAGTATCTCGCACTTAGCAGAAGCAGCAAGACGCAGAGCCAACATGAGACACTTCCGTTTCCCATTTTCTGCCGAGTTCTGGAGACATCGCCTGTTAAGCGGCGGAACTCCACGCTGCGTCTTGCCCCGGCACCAAAACGAAGAAATATAAATATTTTATTTTCTTCCTGTTGGAAATAAACCTACAACCTGACACATATACAGTTACACCCTTGTCACGCGTCACGAGTGGCCTCTATTAATTATTGTATTAATTCATTTTCCCAAATGGAAATCGAACTCACAACCACTATCTGACAAATAAAATAACGTTTATATAACAGAAAGTTTAAAATGTATATTTATAGTAAGTATACACTCTATAGAACAATGTAGCTACAATCCAGTGCAAGAATATAAATGGCATCTCGCTACGAGAAAAATCTTTTGTCACGCGATGCTTTTTAAGTACACACTTAGAGGGTTGCAATAACTGAACGAGTTTTAAATGATGTAAGATGTAAATATATATAAAATGTTATACATATAGAGAAGTAGGCAGGTATAGTAACTTAATGTTTGACAGTAAGTTAGTAGTTTGACGGTTGTGGGTTCCATTTCCACTTGGGTGTTTTAAATATTGAATATTTTGTTTTCCTCGCTCTGGTAACGAGGCAAGCGCGGCAATTCGACGAGAAAATGGGGTTTAATGGGAAAAAGATAATAATTATAATATTTTAAAACGAAGATGAAGTAACTAGAGAACCGAATGACCTATAGAGCTGAGAAGATGAAATGAAAAGATGTTGATAAAAAAATTACACAATACAAGTAATGTAAATTAAATGAGTACAGACAAAGCACAGGCTTTGAATCTGAGTCTGAATATTTTTAAACATATGGTGTATGTTAATGTAATTAAATAATTATAACTTATAAAAAAATTCTCTAAAATATATATTTTTAATTTTAAAACTAGGTATTTTATATAAATAAACTTCTATGCTATAGCGATACAAAATAATCAAAAAGGAAAAATCGTTCTCTCTCTCTCTTTTTTACCCAAAAAGATAAAACAATCTACAAAAAAAGACATTATATTAATCTCACCTCCAAAACCTCATCTCCAACTTTGATAGGCGGTGATGATTTAGCAGCAGAGCCTGCAGGATTCATGCCGCATATGAAAACCGCCATCTTACTCCTATCCCTGTGTCCTGCGAGACTGAGGCCGAGGCCGGCCTTCTGCGACCTCTCCAATTTGACCACAACCACATTGTCGCCGAGCGATGCATATTTCTTCTTGATTTTATCTGGAAATTAAATTAAATTATAAATGTGTATGGTAAAATAAGAAAAAATATTATACGAGTATGTCGACGTTTCTAATTCGTGGTATAGAGACTTACAGAGTTGAGAAGTTAACGCTACAGTTGTGTTTTCAAATTCCACGCAATGTAATGGATTACTCTTATATTTTTGTTCTGGTAACAAGACAAAGCGCGACGTTGAGTTCCGAATTCGTGGGGAACTGAGTGTCTTAATCTCTTAACCTTAACTAGGCTCCCTCTATCTACTTATGTAGCTATGTGTGTCACACTAAAGCAGAAAAAAAATAATTATGTAAAATAATTAAAAACAATAATGCAGAATAAATTAATTTTTAACAAAAAGAAAAACCGACTCCTAACAACGAACTAAACAGTGAAAAATAATTTTACAAAGATTTTATAATTTTGAAGTCGGTGCCAAGTAAAACAAACAGGCTTAGTAATTAGATATTGTAGTAAGGTTGTTGTAGCATTAGGTTAAAAATTATCAAAATCGGTTCACCCAGTCAAAAGTTATGAGGTAACAAACATTTAAAAAAAATACAGTCGAATTAATAACCTCCTTTTCTTACAGAAGTCGGCTAAAAAAGAACACAATTAAATTTATATCACAAAATTATACTTAAACGGGATCGGGAATCGTACTTACGACCATTCCCATAATCCAGTATTGTTTACTACTACACCACAAGTCAAATAATAAGCACAGTGAAAAATATACACTCTGTACGTACTAATGACAGACTTGTTGGCACCCTGAGCACAATCCTACATCAAATAGTGGTACAAATTGAATAAAGCTTCAATATAGTGACGTCAAATAGTTTTAGGTCTAATTAGAGACGAATATTTCTGTTTGCATATGAAGTTTCTCTTGTAGCACCATCAGGTCGCCTTTTCACTCTTTTTTTTGTATGAAATTATTAGTAAAGTTTCTTTAGGTTTTTAGCTTTAGTAGATAAGCGAAATGCGTAAATAAATTAGTATTCAGTGAGAATATTTTCCTGAGAATGAATCCTACCTAGGATAAATTAAGGGTATTTAAGCCTCTTGTGGTCCACCACAACAAAAACCCGGTTAAGTGCGAGTCGGTCTCGTGTTCCTTAAGTTCAGTATATTTAAACACTCGTATCTTTTTATTGCGTTAACTTAGAAACTTAATTTTGGGGTACGGAACCCTAATAAAGTATTTATATAAGATGTTTTCTATTCCTCTCTTGCCTTAAAATTATAACCAGATAAAGAAATACAATATTCAGAAGAAAATTCAGAAGGAAAATGTCGAATAATTCAAAACTGAAACTACCTCATGCCAATATGCTATTTTTAGGATGAAGGCGTTTTATTACTTACGACTATATTAAATACAGATTCTCATCAGTATTTAGAGTACCTATCCTTTTTATCTTATCTAATAATTTATCATAAGTAATTGTGTAATGGCGCTTGTTGGTTAGTATTGATCGTCATTATCTTTAGGTTAATTGACGGCTTTGTATTAAATAAAATATAATTAACATATTTGGAACTGTTAGATAGAAATTCAACTATTTCATTTTACTCTAATTTAGTCGATATTTCGAGATAAAATATACAGCAAATTTTGTTTCAAGCATGTTAATGTTTATATTTGTGAAAATCTACGATTTCTACTTGTCGGAATGATTAAGTTTAATAAGCGTTGGGTTCCCCCGGTCTCAGAAATTGGACGAAAAGTGGGAAAAGAGTGGCTTAACACTAGGTTGTGCGACCGTGCTATGCGAAACAAATGTTTAAAGGTATTTGTTTTTTTTATTAGTTATATTTTTTTACCACGACTTACGATATAATATTAAGGTTTATTAAAAAAACATATTCATCAATTATAATCACACTGTACATGTTTGTCCAGACGTCATATTAATACGACAGTAAAATATTAGTTACTTTATTAACTAAAAACAAGGCCACACGAATCAAAAGTACCATAAAAGAATATAGATAATTTGTCGTTTGTTGACGACATCGTGGCTACATTGAAGACATTCTATGTACGAACGCGATGATTGTGGGTTCACATTCTTTTAAGGGGAATATATAACAGAACTTCTTTTTCACTTGTACGCAATACCTCAATAAATGAGTAATAGGACCAAAATTCCTTGTAGATCCGTAGCGCAGTGGTAATGTAGCGTTGTGGGTTTAATATACTAAAACAAATAGCGATCAACATATACCAACACTGGTACAATCACTCTTCCTATAATACATAATGTAAATTGTACACTATGGTATATCTCACTATTTTTTTCAGCTCGCTATATCTTAAATAAGTAGGGTAGGCCGAGAAAACATATCCCATAGACGTAATTTTGAGATATTCGTGAGGTAAGTGGAGGAACTTAACGCCGGGCTTTGTCTTGTTGCCAGAGCGCGGGAAACGAACCCACAACCCTCGCATTACCAGTAACGCGCTGTCCCACTGCATGATAACGGCCTCACTTTTCATAACTGTTCATTCATAAAATCTGATCAAATATTTATTAAATTACTATCCAATATCGTTTCAAATGACATCGTTGAGAAGAAATCGGCGGGACGAAACTAGTTTATATATAATAAACTCATCTGAAAGGACTATCTTGGAAAATCGAGTTACGTATAAAAGTGTAGGTAATGGCCTATTCTGATACACCGCTTAAAGCAAAAGTAATCTTAAATAGCTATTCTAAATATTTTATCATGGAAAAGAAATGAAAGATTATTATAATACTAGAGACATAAACGCGGCTTCGCTCACTTAAACCTATTTTTATATTATAGCCAAAGGCTAATAATTACGCGCGGCTTCGCTCGTTTAAGCTTATGTTTATATTATTGCTAAAAGTATACTATATCCTTTCTAATACCTCAAAGAATATGAGTACAAAGTTTCATGAGAATTGGTTGAACAGTTTTTACGTGAAAGCGTAACAAACCAACTAACATTCACGTACGATTTTGAAAACACGTGTTTTTCCCAAAACTTTTCATATTTAGCAAACACTCAACAGTCATATATTAAACATGCCACAGTAATAGATTCATAAATGTTGCCAACAACTTTAGCTAATACCGATTCAAGTACGTGCAGATCACGAGGCAGATTCGGAAACTTGTACCCTCCAAAGTATTGGAAGTTTGTAATCAGCTGTAAGTAATATAAGTTTTTTTCATTTATAACATAAGATCAATATCAGATATACTATGATTTACAAGTGGACTATTTTCTTTCGAGAACGTTATGGCATAGCTGCATACTGTAAACGCTACGGGTTTGGGTTCGATTTTCACATTAGAAATCGCGGCGTCGAGATCTGCCATTGAACATTTGCTCATTCATTCCTCAAAGACGGTGTCCTTAGTATTTACATACGTATATTTCCACTCGGTTCTTTTTACTTAATCACAAAATAATTGACAGTCGGTCTATTCATACATCATAGATCCAATTATACATATTCTACAAGGGTTCTTATAAAATAATTAAAAAATATTTTATTATTCATATTGTATGTATCCACCGTTTGTCAAGATCTTGATTAACCAAGTGTTTCTGGGTCAAGCGCTCTCGGAGACTCTTATGGCTCTCCAGCCAGAAGATGAAATCGATATAGCATGATCAGAAAATATGTTAAGATACCCTCGTGAATGTAGAGAACTTAACCTTTTTCAAAGGTTTGATTTTATTTTATTTTGTTTGAAATAAGTTGATATTGATAGATTATTTTTGCCATGTTTTGATCAAATTCACGCTGTAATCTGCATGCTATATGTAAACAATTAGTAAAGACTACATACTACATACATAGTAAAGAATACATTTTCATTTGAAGCATTGCGTGTTGAGAGGCAGAAGAGCGTAGCAGAACGGAAAAATGAAAATATTAATAAATAAATATTCATTTCTTCGAGTGGACATCGAACCCACAACCGTTGCTTGTCTTGTGCCTCTGCGCCACGACAGCCCCATGTGTTAGATGCTTATGATGAAAAATGGGGAAATGGTGCAAATATAACACAAATTAATGAACATTTATAGGCGAGTCGTGGGACAGGGGCTCAAGCGTACGATTGTAAACGCGACAGCTTGTGGGTTAGATTTCCACTCAAGGAAATGATATATTTTCATTTCCTGTTCAGTAGCGGAACTCAACTGCTATCTCTGCCTCATTACTAGAGCGAGGATAGGATTTTTTTTTTCATTCCTAGAGTGTGAACCCTCAACCGTCGTATTGTGCCCCTACGCTACGACGGCTTCTGCCTTGACACAATTCTTCACGAAATTCCATCATAAATAATAAAGAAATAGCTTCAAGCTTATAATGTAGGCAAAGAAAAACTAGTGTTAAAACACTGCGATTCCCACACGCTGCCCTTTTTTCGAAATAATGCGTTATGAGTTTTAAAACTTTGACTTTACGAATATCTTGTTACCAGAGCGAGGAAATTAATTCATTCTCCCGATTGGAAATCGAACCCACAAGCGGATGGGCTCTATCTACAATCATAGGCTGTGCCGCTTAGCCGCGTCAGCATTTCAGCCATAAATGACAAATAAAAGTTAATATTAATCTCAGGAATAGTTCCATGATATAATAAAATGAGATATGAAGGGCGGAGAGTATTATATCACAATACGATATGACGTTTTGTATGATCTATAAACTGTTCATGATTAATGGATTGTTTGTATCGTAAAACTTAGTAAGCCCGAGTTATGGCTACTTATATAGATATTGGCAAAGATACCTAAATACTGATGGCTCTAGGATGGTTGTGGGTAAGACTTAGATTTACCGCCCCTACTCTACCTAGATGGATAATTGTTTATTGTAATGATGTCATGTCAAAAAAAAAGTTGGGAAAGATTATTAGAATCAAAATTGATTCGGCAGCACAGCGTTGGACTGTAAGCTTGATGGCTGTGGGTGCCATTTCCACTTCGGGCAAATAGTTTATTATGAGTTCCTCGTTCTAATAAGAGGAGGCCTTAATTAATATGTAAACTATTTACAAACTTCGATTACGTATAACGCAATTATTTAAAAAGAGTAAATACGTCATTATTGCACTTAAAATAGCGAAGGTGGTTTTTGATTTTTTTTCAAATTGTGAATAACAATTGTTGTGTATGTTGCGTTTATAAACACGTCCTTCATTCACTTATTCCATACAGTCACTCATTCGTTCATACATACATTGAATATTATAAACAAACAAACAGAAACGTCTAAGCACCACGCCACTATTACGAGATAATAATTATCTAGAGAAGCCCCAACGGACCCAAGAAGGTGTCAAAAATAGTTTTTTAAATTAAATCTGAAACAGAAAGGATAACTACATACATTTTTGGGGTAAATTCGATAAATTACCTTGGAACCCTTGCCAAGTAGCGAGTGGCACTGAGAGCGCCTGACCTATATACGAGTATACCAGTAACTTGCGGGCGTATCTTGTAAGAAATTGTTGGACTCTGCTGATCTGGCATGTTATGGTAATACATTTGAAATTAATTATACGTTTTTGAGAGTTAAACCCTAAGTTTATATGGGTACCCTAAGAATATGGGTTTGACAGGAATAAAAGAGAAACAGACGATTTAGCCGTTTATAACGTTGTTTAGAAGAGAGCAGGGAGATATGTCACTATATTATATCCTTTTTTCATAGTATTATAGATATTGTAAGGCCGTCGTAGTGCATATAGCCGAGTAAGCAGAGAGTACCTGGTTTAAAGATACCCCGTTCCCTATTTTCCACGCAATTTTCGAGATGTGTCTTGGCAGTCGGATCTCAACATCTCGTTTTGTCTTGTAACCAGAGCCAGAAAATAAAAATAATTCATTTCCACGAGCGAGGTTCAAACTCACAACCATCACGCTGAGTCAGTGCCTACTTTATCGTTAACATATTTTATCGTTATTATATTATAATATTATTTATCTAAAAATTATTGTCAAACAAAGATTAAAGGAACGGTTGTATACGAATATTGAGAAGTCAATTGACTTTATCCATTTATCTTGATTCCATTACTCATATAAACGGTACTGTTGTGTACAAAAGTGCCTTAAATATACGTAATAATACATCTTTTAGTTTATTGAATTATTTGAATAATTCAAAAATATTGAGGCCAGTTATGGCGCAGCGGTATAAGCTGACTGGGACTGTGCTGTGACGCAAAAGGTTCGAATCCGCAAATAGAACAATTATTATTAACATTTTAATTGTTTTCATTTTATCGATCTGGTACAGCGGCCGCGGCATTGAGTTCCATCGCTCAACAGAAAGTGGGGAACGAAGTATCTTAACATGAGGTTCCCCTAGCCTACCGTTCCATGGAGGAAAAACGTGAAAATACTTGTTTTTTAATAAACAAAAAAATGGCACGTCCCTACATTCAGGGGAAACGGGATCAAAAAACTCATATTAAATTAATATGGATTACGTACAAAACATTTCTCACAATTCCCGGGCGCTCGCGTCACTAGTTTATTATACTCGTACCTTCCTTTGAATCCTTTGTTAATGAATAAGCCGACCATTAAAAGTTTATAATGAACGTAAACCTTTGCTTGTGTTACTAAAGTGTATACGATATTTTAGAAATATCTTCCTAAAAATGGTTTTTTTTCAGCTTCACATTGTATCTCGCATGTACCGCATGTAAAATTCGCAGAGGGAGCCTAGTGTTAAGGCACTGCGCTCCTCACATTGTGTCATGTCTGTGGAATCCAGTGCCTCCACACTAAAACGAAGAAGTGAAATTATTAAATATTTAATTTCCTCGAGTGTCACACTCTAGTAGTAGTAGTAGTAGTTTGTAGTCTTAATTTACGTTTAAGCTCGCAACGTTGTAACTTGCAAATTTATTAAAATGCATTTAATATTTTAATGAAATTCATCTTTTTATGTTTTGCAGCGAATAAATTATGTGCATAGCAAAGAAATATGCTAAAGTACACTTATTTTCATCTTATGTATTTCCCTTCCCACGTCAACCTGTATAATAAAGTAGGTAAAAATAACTAAGATCACTTTGAATCACAACTTTTTATTTAAATAAAATCATTGAGTCCTTCGTGATACACTTCACATTATCTTACTATACGCGCAATTAAGATGTCTCTTTAGCTTTAGCTGAAGAGTTTTTTTTTATTGAACGTGCTAATTTCAGAAAATACTGCTAATTTTCATTTTACTACGGAGCGAAGCCGCAGGTGATTTGTTTAAAATATTAACATTTTTATGAAATTATTTTATATTATATAAATTAGTTAAAAGTGATAACATAATTCCATATGAGAATTGAACTCGTGCAATTGTATATTTTAAAATAGCACGACAAAGGTTTTCATAATTTTATAAATAAGAAAAATAAAGATGTTAAATAGATATATTTTAATTAATAATATTATTTATATAAGCGTTTTCTTCGTATATACACTGTTGAATGCATCACCGCACCTTTCAGCTATATTGCAAACGATATCGGCATTAGTGCCATCTTCCACCAAATTATAGCTACAAGTACTCTTTCACTTTTTTAATTTTTTTTATTTCGAAGCACATACTTAATATATTTTGGTAAGATCTATTATTGATTGAAGAAAATATGTATATGTATATGTATCATCTATACGGGGCCGTTGTGGGGCGTCAAACCCACAACCGTAGAGCTTACACTCAGACTCTGTTCCACTGTGCCACGACAGACTCGAGTTCCTATAAGAAATAAAATGTTACACGCATCATTTATTGGCCGTCACATAATTTATCACCAATTCACTAAAAATACTGCCTGAGACCAGAGAAATACCGGCGCAAGAAGCTCAACAGGATCTATTTAATATTTTTTATATATTCTATTTACACAACACTAAACTAAAATACACAATCAATCTTATTCTACTGGACGTCAGGACTGGTGTCAGTGCCCTCCCAGTAGTTCTGACATATTTATGGATCATTTTTACTCACGTCAATATATTTATAACATCAGAAGTTTCTGCTTTTTAATCTGACATCGGATGGAGACCTTGATTCAAGTTAGATTGTGTGGAGTCTAGACAGTTTAATATAATATCACATTCAGTTCAACTATCTTTTAATAGTGTGGCCAATCGTGACACAGTGGCACAGGCGAGCGATTGTAAACGCGTTAGGTTGTGGATTCCCACTCGAATCGATGATATATGTAGTTAATATTTTCATTTCCTCACTCTTTAAACGGGGCGCGGCGTTAGGTTCCGCCACAAACAATGCCTACAGAATTCGGTGGGGAACGGAACTGGCTTAATGCGAATAGAACCGTATTCAAATGGAAATGTCTAGGACTCTGTACATTACGAGTATTAGTGCCCGAGATAACTCTGATCGCAAGTACAGTGC
>DWNA01000179.1:0-33655 GCA_018249835.1 Heliconius besckei | reverse complement strand
CTACTACAAGTTCAATCTGCGACTTTAATAAACCAAGGGTCTTCCACACAAAGGACTTGAAGGTGTTGAACTCAGCAGCCAGAGTTTTTATGGTTGGGTTGGAGGCCCCAGAAGAAGATTGTGATAAATTTTTCTCGAACTCACCCATTCTTGAGGCAAACACCGATGAGAGCTCATCCATGTTTTTTAAAAGTTGATCCACAGGCGTATTCATAGTGATATTAGTGAAAAAATAAGTGTGTGATTTTAGTTACTATCAACTTAAGCACAGGTATTTGAATTTTAGTACATATATATACTTTTAAGAAATTTTATATAAAATAATTATGGAGCTGTTCAAAACACGTCTATGTACTTTTATGTCTACCCCCGTTCTTCGTTCGTTTTAGAACTTATTCCAGATTTTTTGTTTATTAGATATGTAGTGTTGATTCTTAAGTCTACGTAAGTAGACTTTAGATATATATTTTAAATATCTACATTTTATAGTATTATTATAGTAGAATTATCAAGGCACTGTCTTATGATTGTACATTATCAACATTAATAGTTAAATAAAAAAAATGTAATGTATTTATTGCAGAGATAAAATAGAAGTAACAGAGAAGAACGTAGCAGACGTTGTTGTGAAGAAGCTTGCTGAACTGGAAGCCTGCAAAACTCTAATGGAAGAATACCAACAGTCAATAGAAGTAAGTTGACATCTTAATTTTAATAGTAAACTGGATATTTTTTTTTATCTTACCAAACAAGTTTAATTCATTTTATAATATAATATATTATACTTTATTATTTACCTACTGAGACTATAAAAATACAGCGATAACTATAATTTAAGAATATTGAGGAGGCTTGACAAGAGATGGTTTAGTCGCCAAAGTACTTAGACGATATCCAGGAAGAGCAGATTCGACTCCCGCTACGTTTTTTATATATATTTTTTAAATATTAAATTTATTTTAAATATCAATAACAATACATTGTTAACAGTTTTAAATTAATTCAATTAATAAGTAAGTGAATGTAGCCACTGGTAGAGTAGTGTTAGTGCCGTTAACTGGTTGAATGTGAACAGGTATTTACACCATTCAGGGCCTGCTTGGCGATCTCGAGTCAAGAATAAAGCGACAAGGTTAATATACTGTTATACGCTTCACGCACTTTTTTATGTCAAGTGTGATCTCTCTCTATCTCTCCCCCTCTCTCCCTTTGTCTATTTCGCTATAGAGTACTTTCTCCTTTTTCTTTTTTTATGCAATATTTGTATATAGATGTATTTTATTTCTTGTCTTATACAGAGGTACTCGTATGATAAATAAATAAACTTTGTAGTATGATTTTGTTATAGTATTAATTAAAAAAATGTACCTATATAGTAAAAAAATCAAAATGAAGAAATTTCAAAATGAATGCTAGCAGTGAATTAGGAAGCAATAAATAAATGTAAAATAATAAAGAGATATTTTTAATATCTTTATTGATCATTTTTATTAGTATTTTTCATTTTATCACATTAATTCTTATTTGTTGAATATAAACTAAAAATATATAATATAATAAATTTTTACTTTATATTCATATTTAGTATCCATGATTTGTATAACTCTTCTTTATTTCTATTTTCTATATAGATTTATACATTTTTAAATTATATTACAAGTATAATAATTAAAAGAATTTATTGAGAGAGAACACACAGACGTCACAACGCTTATGTACTCGCGTTGACTCGCGACCTCCACCATGTATATTACACACGGGCAATGTAAATAATTGATGGTATATGGATTTGTAAATTATAAGTTATTTTAAAATATCTAAAACAATTTATTATAGAAGTAAGTATAGACAAATTACACACATAAATTTTATTAAAATTACATTAAATATGGCTCGAAGGACCATATTTATTAAACAGACTACATTACTACGACTTTAATAGTTTTCATTATATTCAATATAGCTTTTTTAAGCTTACAATTAGAGTAATACAAAACTATAATAAGCAATAGAAATAGGATTTTTTATAGTATATTTACAATAAAATATAATTTAATTATACAGTAGTGCAAATAATGGCTTACAAGACAAAACTATGCTTCATTTATTAAACTATACTAGTAGTTTAAATAGTAAGTATTTATGGTAACATGAGCAAAATAACTAAATAGTATAAATTTAGCATTAGTGCAACCTCGTTTCATGCTTAACTTATCAATTACTGAATTGCGATTATATTTCATTTTTATCTGTTTATGTAGGCATTAAAAGGTCAGCTAGCTCTAAACAGTGAAGAGGATGACATCAAATTAATAGAACAGGTAAATAATTATAGTAGTAATATGACTAAGTAAATATGCGGGAGTAGATGCTTATCAATCTTTCAGTTCTATATCTATTAGTAAATTTAAACTTGTTATCCTTAGACACCAAAACTTTTCAACAAGGCGAACGTTATAATGGTTATTCCAGGAATTACAATCGTGCGACGATATAACGCGCGCTCGGCGCACGGACGCGTTGCGCGGAGCTCTGACCGCTGTGGCGGACTGTCCGCGACTCGTGCAGAGGCTGCAGCGCCTTGCCGCCGCGCTCGACGCCGCGCCCCCCGCGCCTTCCCCCGCCGCCCCCGCGCCCTCACCCGCCCCAGCTGCTGCCTGCACGTGAGGCCGATTGGGAATCAAACTATGGAAATACACCAAATTGAAAGCGACGTCTTACTAAAGTACGTAGCCGCCGCACGCAGATGGCTGCGCAGATTTGATTTCAAGATTTTTTATTTTTGATAATTTTTTTATCAACAATGCGCAAAAGTTTAAAAGACTATCTTCAGAGCGGCCATGACTTGTCGACTGTATTGTACTTAGGAGCCATTCATAAATTAAGTGAAATGTTAAGAGGGTGGAGAAGATCGATAAAATGTGTGACATTGAGTGTCAAGGAGTAGGGAAAATTCCTCAATTTATAAGTACATATTAAAATACGAATTGTATATTTCTAGTTACTAAAATTTTAAAATACTTGTATCTGTCGTCACACGAGGTAAGATGATCACAAATGTGATTACCTTTGGCTGGGGTCATAGAATCATGAAATTCGTGTGACCAATTTATGGATGGCCTCTTATAGTGAACGGGTTAGGTCACTACAAAAAGGTTTCTGTTGAAACCGTTTAAGTGCAGATCCTAGAGCCCTATATGCATTTATACCACTTTACATCCAGTACCTTACATTATGTAATAGTGGAAGTGTGAAGTAATTGTGTAAATGGTTTATCCTGAAATGTTTGAAATTTAAATTACATAATGTTTTACTTTGAAGAGTCGGTCTAGAAAAATCCATATCCAATTGACGACTGTCAATTGGACCAAAATATGTTATAATTAATTTTTATTTGAATTTATCATATGTATACAATAGCACATAACACATAGCACATAACACAATAATGAAATGGTCAAATAAATTCTAAAGAAATTTATAAAATCAAACTCCTGATTGTATCTTATGTTTCGTATACTTATGTATTGGCCAGCCATATTATTAACAATTATTATTGATCTTAATCATTATTAGAAGAAGAAGAAGATTGATCTTAATCATTCCATAATAAAACCAAATTTGAAGCTCTACAACTACTCTTACTAAAGATTAGTGAACATAAAACGTACTAAAAATATTATTTTAAATGCAATATTAAAATATCCTTTTTTTAATACTCATGCCACTTACAAAAAAAGATAAAAGTCTTCCATATTGTAGAAACTTTCCTCTTCTAATGTCTAGGGTACTCATTAATAATCAATCATCAGTATTACGAATAATTAACAACAAATTAAGAAGAATGGGGCAAAAAATTGGGCGAGGGTGATCTAATAAGTGAATTGTGTGGATTTAAAACTTCAAAATAGACTACTCACAGGAAATAACCACAATTAGTTAAGATTAAATTATAAAACATGTACTTTAAGATGTTCTCACCAAATCCCTTAGGTAGTAAAATAAATTTTCGTATTTTACTTCATTCTTTCAGGATTTTATTTTAATAAATAATTACAATTATAGCGAGATGTGAAGAATGGTTAATATTGTTTATATGATTCTATTTTGTGCATTTTATGATACTAATATACATTAAATGACACTTAAATATTTTTAGCTTAGCCTCATCCATATTAACTATACTAACAGTATACGTACTATTAAATCAGTAACATTAAAGTATAAGGATTGTTCAATTTATGGAATTATGGTCACTAAAATAAATATTAAAATGAACAATCTGTATATTTAGCAAAACATTCTAAATATTGAATACTACAAATTATATTTTATATATTGTATGAAACTACAAAGTGCCAATAGCATTTACTATTCTAAAAATTGCCAAAATTACAAAAAAAAATCTTAATTAAACTTTAACATATTTCACTGAAACATAAACACACCGCTTTATAGCAGCCTAGATAAAAAAACTAGATGAAAAATGAATTTAACTAATAATTAAGAAATGCGACGGTCCACTAATTTAATAATACGAAATTTAAGGACCTTATTCATATTTTAAAGAAATATTTTGCTAAAATTCTTTATTTTAGAACAACGCAATCCATGCCATTACACACGTCCGTCCCGCGCACTGCTTGCCGTTGGAAGACAAATAATTTTAATTAGAAAAACAATTCCAAAAATTATACGTAAACGGAAATATTGAAACAAAATAGATAGTTAATTGGTGTTGTCGTGATCAAGTGCTTAGGGTAGCCGTGGAAAGTGATACGCGAGTATTTAAGTTATTAATAATAATGCAAGTTTGTGAACTTTAAATTCACTTATTTATCTTTTTTTAAAATATCCAAATTCCTAAAATATATGGTAAACGTAACTTACGTAAAAACATAAAACAATATATAATTGAAAGATGAGGTTTATTTATATGTTCATGGGCGTCGTGTACTATCATTTGGTTTTTGGTTTATTTTTCCCAATGTATCTTTATAAATATATCAATGTATGTAGTAGATATCTACTTCATTGAGTCAGCGTTGAGAAGTGTAGAGATAACAATGGTAACACTTTTTTAATTTTAATATTAATTAATTAATATTATCGTGTATTACTTTCTTCAGTACTGGTTAAGTGTTTTTGAATGCTTGGAGTAGTGAGTTTACATGTTGGTAGGAAAAGCTAGTAGCGTCTAGCCGAGTGTAGCTGAGTGTAGAATAGAATGTATAATAGCGGTGTACGTTCGACAAAATAACACGCATATTTGTTCTTAAATATCTGAACAATTTCATGCTTCATAATAATTACAGACTTTCAATACTTAATTATTCCATTCCAAGATGTCGGCTTATATTTATATGACTGCTTTTTCAAAAGAGTCACTTAATTATTTTGCCGCCTTGAGGCGGCAAAAATAATTCATAAAAATTTAAATTTTTATAAAAAAAAATAATAAAAATATTGCTAATAAACTTGTGTTACAATAATTCTTATAAAATGTTATCGTAAAGCAGGATTTTAACTCGCCCCTCTTGTTTATCAACAACTCTTCAAGCGCTCTAGCGTATATACTATAGAACGCATGAGGTGCGCCTTCAAATCCTGCTGGTATCAAAATTTTTATATGGAACTTCAATACGTTTGTAAGGTTATTTTGCAGTTACTCTTTGTTCCCGATTTATATTTTGATATATCTATGAAATACATAATAATGTACCTACATTATAAATACCTTGTATTATGTAAAATTTATATATATAAAATATATTGCGGTTAATTTAAGCCTGCTTAAAACAGAAAATGTTAACACAAATATCAGTTTGGAGCAAATAGACAGAAAAACGTTGTCTTTACTAAAATAAATCGCAATTTTGTTTGTGAGTGCCATTAATACTAAGATGTAAACCAATGTACAGCGTGTTGTTAGCGACACTATGAATAAATGTAAATAAATGAATGTTATGGTGTTTGTTGTTACAGTCTAGTCAATAAAAATTGTCGAATGAAAAAGATTTATTAAAGAAAAACTTTAAAATTTCTAACATATATACATATCTACATTGCAAATATATTATTTTCAATAAGTATCAAAACTTATGCGTTGCTGTTTTTTAATTAAATTTAAATCACTGCAACTGCTTCGCCGCATTTAATATTTTCCAATGTATTTTATATACATATTAGTATATAAATTCAATTATATTTCTTTATTTGCAGTAAGAGACGAATGAGACTGAAGTTGTATTTATGTTGGGTTTCGCCGAGACGAAAATGATTCTTTAATTTCTTTCACATTTTCCGTTTGTGTGATTATATTATTATAAATTAACATAAAATATAGAAACTTTTCACATTTGAAAGTACAACTACACGCTTTTGCCATTCATATACATAGCTTGCTTTAGGAGCTAGCACGATCATTGTAAGCATGTTAAGCAAATTAGTTAGGTAATAAGTTTATTATGAGTATTATGATACCTACGATTAAACTGTCACATTGTGATGTATAAAATGTAAATAAAATTATGATAAATATATTTTTTGGTTTTATCTACGAAACTACCTTTTTTTAGCTTACGCCGTATCTCGTATATTACAGGGTAGGCTGATGGAACCTAATGTTGAGACACTGCCCCACTTTCCGCCAAATTCTCAAATCTTCAATATAAAATATTAATTTAATTATTTTTACGAAATGTTTTATATGTTACATATATGTCCCTTTGTTCTTTTAAAAATATACTAAAAGAGAAATAAATTTATCAAGCTATATAAAATAAAAGTATTATATTATACATATAAAAGTACCTAGTAGTTAACCTAGTAGCCGTTCATTTATTTATGTTTGAAACAACTTTTTTAAATTTGTAAAAAACATGAAAATCTCCCGGAAGGCATGTACGAAGAGGAGATGGCGATGTATCAGTGGACGAGGCGAAAGAGGCATGTAGAAACCGTAGCGTTTGGCGCTCCGTTCTCTCCGACTACCCCGCTAGGGATAAAGCGTGAAGCTGTGTTGTTTTATTAGTAGCCGTTCAATTTTTCATACCTTTAGTTTTATAAAAAAGTTTGTTATTTCGATTTAAAATTAACAAACTGAAGCCTTATATAATAACAGGCCACTTAGGATATTTTTCTTTGAATTTAAATACATATATTTCTACCTGATGTACATATACAACTAATAATATATTCATATGTTATTTCAGTTTAATAAAGTTTCAAAGCAAAAAATAATAATAAAAGTATAATTTAGATAAATAATTAAAACATAATTTAACTAATTCTTTATTTTTTCAATTTACACTATTAAAATTTTCCTAAAATATATGTTGCTAAAACAGAATTATTATCATAAAGAAATAACACAAAATATAAGTGTTTGAAACATTTATTCCATAATCTATTTAAATTAATATTACATTACATAAGATATACACAGTTTGAGTGAATCACGTAGCCTCAGCCTGAAATTTGCGACACCATTAAAATTGAACGATTTAACATCGAAAAACGACATCGAGGAATATTAAACATTTTGCCTACTTATATATTAACATTAATATAATATTTAATGTGAGTAAACTTTTATGACCAATGAGTTTAAAAAAGCTTTCAAGTTTGCTGAAATGTCAGATAGCGTTCACTAAATTACAAAACAGAAATCACAGTTAAGTGTGATATATTTAATCAACTGAATATATTTCATAAAGAATTATTATGATTATATTTTGTTATAAAAGTATCAAAGTCAAAAATATTGTTATCAATTTTTTTATTATGGCAATCTTGCAGTAAGTGACGTCACGATATACTAAATACAACAAGGCTGAGGGTAAATGTACTAGATTTGTGTTGATATTGCGTTTAACAAAATTATTCTATTAAAATAAATTCGAATTCAACACTGCCACTGAATAATAGTTATATTTCCACACCATTTAAAGTTATTTGTGAAAATACTATATGAGTTGATGTTTTCCAAACTTAGAAACGTATTGAGATTGCAGGTGACAGTGAATGCGATGTAACCCAATGAGAGTTAAGCCTAAAGTATAAATATATCAGTCAGTGGGCCGTCGTTAGTCTATTTGCCTATCTACAATAGCAGACTACCTGGGTATGGGCGAAACTAACATAAAAAAAATATATAAAATAAAGTCAATACTATCAATTGTGAGCCACGTGACTTGTCTCCAACTCTTAACCAATTTAATCATTGGCATTAAATGTTACAGGAAAAAAAAAGAAAAAAGCTATTGATTTTAAAGCAATTTTCATACAATATAGTCATAGTTGGTCGCCCATACCAAGGTGGTGTTGAACTTAATAAACTTACAAACTAAACGAAGATAAACAACTTGTTCGATTTCATGTAATTCTCAATATACAATAAACACGTATGCGCGATACGGATTTGCAAAATGCATTTTAAATTCTTAAATTTAATGATTGCGTTCATAATTAAATACATGGAAAGTATAATTATAACTTAAGGAATGAATGATAAGCTGATAACAACGGCAGCGCCATTCGCATGCTCGTGCCGCGTGACCGGACCGTAAGCTTTCATACATAATTATAGCTTTGAACTTTAAAAAAAAATAATAGGAGACATATTAACTGTTTACTATTATCTGTGCCCCTTATTGGTCATTTTATATCAAAGAAAAATATATAAATAGCTTGGAGTTTCAAGATTTAAAATCACGCAAATTAACGGATGCCGGATTATGTTAATGTTTTCTTTTCTATATTTATTATATTTGCATACAGCCCGGCCTATATAAATGTCACATTAATTAACACGGTATATTGTTTCTACTTACAGGATGTACAGACAATGTTCCCTAGATATAGTTTTGTTCTACATTTAACATTTCCAATGCTCAACGAACTGATTAAGACTATAATACTCAAAAGCGAATAAAGTTATTTAATAATAATGTACATGCCACATATCTAACATCGATAAGGCAATTCGTAATCCGAGTAGAATGGAAAATTATGTACAGAATAATATTATATTACTTATTTATATATAAGATTTTTCATATTTGTATATATTTTTTATTTAAGCAACTATGATACAAAAGATTAAAAAGCTGACATTTTGGTTTATGCATTATTAATTTGGTGATTTTTATAATATTTTTAATTTTTATTCTACAGAGAATACGAATTGTAGCTCTACATATGCTTTAATAGACAATAATAATAATCGATGCTACCATCCAATCAACTAAATAGCAAATTTATTAGCAAATTTTAGATCGAGAAATCTATTGCCATCATTCTATTGAACTCACCACCCCATCACACAAGTGATTTATTCCATTTCAATACTGTTCAATGAGAGCCACCGGTTTTATTTATGGCGCCCTATACGAGTGAGATTATTAAATAATCTATTTTATTATCACTATAGCAACTTCAAGATGAAAGGTTATATTATATATTTAATAAATACATTTTAATTAATGATTGTTTCTTATTTGATGAATGTTTAATCTCGTCCACGAGTGGCGCCATCTATTTGCTACGGACAATTCTCAAAAAACCCAATATAACCTAAAATGCAAACCACATTACACTGTTGTAGCTAAAACTTAAACGTTGACTACAAATATAAGTAACCACATATACAAGCTGATCTCGTTAAATAATAAAACCATTATTAATGTCAGTATTGCCATGAGATCCCTTTCGAAGTTACTAATTATAATTTTTCAATTGGCAACATTGTGTCAGCTTAGTAGTAGCGACTGAAATACACATATACACCATTTCCTAATGTAATATAAAATTATTTCCTACGTAAGGGGGCCATCCGTAAATTACGTCACAATTTTTTTAATGATGTGTGATATTGAGAAAAAAATCTAGTAACGTAATTTATGTATGACCCCTAATCAATTGAAGTTTAATACTTCAGTTGAAGCACAAAGGTGTCACAATAAAATTAATAATAATTATAAGTTACCTCTGCCCATGCGTTTAAATACAACTGTCAATGATTTCTTACAAAGTTTAAAGCCAAAGAGTCGCATTGAATGTAGCTTATAAATAAATAGTGAAAAAATCCCTTTAGTTATCACTAAAATGTTTTTAAGTATTAAATATTTTTAAAATATTTGCAAGCTGTTTGCTTTGCTACCTCTATAGGTTTAGTAACACTACATAAAATAATCATTCAGTAATATTAACAAACAAGTTGTGTGTTGTTTGTTTTTATTTCTTGTACATAATATTAAGCAAAAACTATTAAATATTTTCAATAAAGTGTTCGCTAATTTTAATTTATTTGTTTAAATAACATATTTCGGCATTTGATGAAAAATCGATGAGAATGTAATATGAATTTAATGTGATAGTAACACGGTTATTAATAAATATTAATTGTACAAATATGAGTAACCAACAAAAATCAGATCGCGAACAGTCGATGCACTAAAAAGATATAGGGCGCCGTTCAAGTATTACGTAACGCATTTTTTTTTTCATTTTCCAACCTTCCTACCATCAATGAAACGTCGGTCTCACTCCTTTTATCCATCACCGTTAACATTACGCAACGTTTAATGTGTTAGTTAGTACGGATATTTTTAATTTTGTTTATAAAAAAAGAATTACAATACAGGGCTAAAAATGCTCCATTAAAAAGATGAAAGGAAAAACTTGTCATATAAAAGAAAATTGCCTTTCCATAAACTTTGCGAGGAGAGAGGAGAAGAGGGCACTCCCCGTAAATTGCGATACGTAACACTTGTATACCCCTTCGTAAACTACAACGCCCAAATGATGCTATTTCCAGGACAACATAAACACTAAGGATGTTTGTTCTTAAGTGGACAAGTACAATCGGTTTTGGTAGTTGGTGGGTATAGCCCGACAAGAACTTTATGAATTTTCAGAAGTATTTTGGATACCTACATAGAAACGCCCCTCCTTATACGCACTGCTACAACACTAAAGTACAGTAGAACGCGTCATTTACGACGCAAAGTGACGTCGAACTCCGACTATTGAATATTATGCACACAACTGTACATGTGGGAGTCTGACTCTTGTATATTTATCTCCATGAAGTATACATCGGGTTTAGCAGGACAACATAACCACTAGGGATGTACGTGCTTAGGTGGAGAGTTGGTGCGATCACAATCCTCATATAGTATTCGTCGGGCTGTACCAGGGCAACATAACCACTATGGATGTCGGTGCTTAGGTAGAGAGGTAGAGGCGGTGGTAGTCGTTGGCGCCGAAGGCGGCGTTGCACTTGGGGCACTTGCGCTGGCGCGTCTCGTAGCGCGTACGCAGGCAGTCCCAGCAGAACACGTGGAAACACTTTGTTAGTACTGCGTCCTTGCGTTTCACCTGGCAAATTTATTTATTAGATGTATTGTAATGTATTAATCAGCAAATGTACTAAATTAGGCTACTTTAAAAGTCTTTTATATTTATAGAACAAAAAGCATTTCTATAATTATTTGTTAAAACAAAATTTCAAAGTGTATAAATAAGTATGCAACAAAAAAATCTTATAATAATTTTGTTTGTTTATTTTGCTATAGTGCATGTGTCAAACTAAGTAAATATATAAAAACAGATTAGGAACCTTGCACGAAGGGCATGTGAGAGTCTCCTTGTACTCGCGGATTTCTTCTAACAACACTTCGTCCATACTGCTGCCGGCTTGCTCCATCTTCTTCATGCGCTCCGCCTTACGCCGTAACACTGCCAATTCCTCCTATTGAACCACAAAAATTGTTTATTGACATTTGGATCATATAAATTAAAGTAAGAAATAGTTCCACTATTCTATAACTGACAAAAAACAATGTCAGTCATTACGTATCATGATAACTCATGATATATGGATTAGAAATGATATTTTTTTTCTTATTACAAGTGACATGGTTAACACACGCAATGTCTCGAGAATTCAATGGAAAGTGGGACAGTGAAGCTAAAAAACTTACATGTAACCGCTTTGTCTTGTATGCTTCGGCCTCGAGCGCACTTGTCTTTTCAGCCACAACTTGCTGCGCCTCTTTCATTTGCGCATGGTACTTTTCTGTATTTAAATACAAACATGAACTCATTAGTAATTAATATTATATAATGTCATACAATAAATAATGCTGTATTAATAAATATATTTTAAAAATATACAGGTATTTTTATAAATATAATATAAAAGAAATTGTATTAACATCAAACTATCAGGTGACAATCATTTCCTACTATAAAGTAATTGTATATGAAGTTGTTAGTTGATATAGATAATTATAAAATTTTATAAACATCAATTGTTTATAAAATTTTAATTTGATTTTTCAATTTGAAGTCTCTCTCGCAAAACCTACCACTATATTTAAATATAATCATAACATACCAAGATGTAATTTTAAGTCGGCAGCTGACTGAGCGGATTCTATTGCTTTACGCTTGTGCATCTCCATGGCCTGCTGACGTAGAAGCAGTTCCTTCTCCACGGCTGACAATGTGTTTTGTAGGAGTCTTTCCTTCTCCTCCAGACGGCGCGCCACTAACCCCATAGACTCGATTTGTTGATCCCGAGTTACCACCTGAAAATAATATTGTGTTAATATTTTGTCGCTGATTTTTTTTGGACCCGCGATAGCACTGAGCACTGATAAAGATTCTCTACAGTTTGAATTTTTTTGTAATAAACCTTACCTAGAAGGAAACATAGATGAAACGGGTGCAAGTTGCAACACCCCCAAAATTATACTGGTGAAGATTTGCCAACCTTTTTACTCTGAAGTTACAGTGCTGGATTACCGCGGATACACTGCTTAATTCGTAGGATTAAGGTCTGCATTTTGTGTTAACTAAACTGACTTCAATACAGCTTCGGAGAAATTGAGAAAAATAAAATATGACAAGAATGTAAGTTATGTACTTACTATGTTTACAGTATTTTAGGTTTTTTATAAAATTTATAAAAATATATCTATACATAAACCACCTAAAAAATACCTATTTTTTTTAATATAAATTTATATTCTTATATCATTTTTCACGTTTATCCCAAATACTTAAAAATATTTAATCTAAAGCTAAATTTAAATTATGAATAGATTTGAGTTATATACATAAATATTATGTTTTATAAATAAAGTTATAACAATATTCTCCTTTCACCAACCTGTTCCTGCAACAATTGTTTCTCTTCCCTAAGCAGTTTATGAAGGGAATTAGCTTTAATACGTTCAGACATAAGTTTAAAGTTGGCGTCATCCTTCTCCCGTAGCTGCTGAATGAGCCGAGAGTTCTGTTCTTGCATTTCCTCAAATGCTTGGCCTGTTACTTCCATTTCGTTAAGGAGCGCTTCTTCCTCCTGTAAGTATAAAGTATATCATTATTATTATTACATAGTTAATTGTAGTTGTTATATTAAAGGAAGTTGTGGCGTAGCGGTACAGCGTTTGATAGTAAGAGGCGACGGTTGTGAGTTTGTTTCCATTCGGGGGATTGAATTATTGTCACTTCCTCACTATGGCACAAAGCGAGGTGTTGAGTTCCGCCACGCAATGCCTGAAATTCAACGGAAAGTGAGGAACGGAAGTGTGTTAATGGGCAACAGAGATGCAGCGTGAAGCTAAAAAAATGTTCAGATATAGTTTAGACCAATAGATCTAAACCGTGATCAAAAATTGTAGTTTACATACCTGTGAGCCAGCAAATGGCCTAGAAAAAGCATGAAGAGGGTCAGCGTTGGGTCGCGCACAAGACAACTGCTTTTGTAATTCATACTTCTGTTCTTCTAACTGTTTGATCTTTCTCAACGCGTCTTCGTCAGCGAGCCGCCTCTCACGTTTACTTTCCTGTAATTATTAAATAATTTGTAAGATAAATATGATGTCTACCATATTTAAAGTAAAATTCCTTTTAAACAAATTCCTTTTTATGCACCTTGTTATATTGAATGTATCTGCAAGGAAATAAATAATATGTAATAAGTAGAAAAATTACTCTAGGGCAATATGTTGGCATTTCTACTCACAGCTAATAGCAGTTACAATGTAGCTTCTCCAATACTTTTTTTATTATTATTACTATATGTTAAAGGTTCAATAAATATGAAATATGAAAAATAAATACAGCATATTGCTGTTTTAATTAATCAGAATAAAATAAATTTCGGATTTTATATCAAAAAATTGCAAAGAAAGCAATTACAGAAATTAAATAAAAACTTTTGATAGCAAAAAATAAAATATTGTAGAAAATATTTTTAAAGTGTCTCAATTCGCCATATTAAAGTAAATGGCAATCATACTAGTCATAATTAGTGGCCAGACCGCTTAGTCGGTTTCCAATAAGGGCAGTTTTAATCCCGCTACACTCAAATGCTTATACAATTTTTCAACTATTTTTCAATAAAATCTTTTTGGTACGGACAAACACTTCAAATAACAATGAAATAAAGAAACTCAATAACTATACATAGATCATATATAAACCTGCGCCATTTTGGCCTTCTGCCGGTGGTCCTCTAACTCCTGCCTCGCCTTCCTCTCGGCCGCCATCAGCTGCACCTTGTCGCGCTGCTCCTTGCCCAGACCCTTGTACATGTCAAGCAGGAGCTTCAGCTCTTTTTGCTCGTTCACCGCCTTTCTATTGATATTATGTTGTAATTTATATCTGATTGCTGTATTTATTATATGATTTCATATGTTAAATTATTTTTTACTCCCGTTTTAATAAGACAAAGGACGGTGTTGTTTTCCACTAGTCAACAAGCAATGGATTTAACTGTGACGAAATGGATTTAACAGTGTCTATAAAAGCAATTCTTGTAGGTTCCATCCCCACTCATAAGAATTTATAATTTTTCTCAATCAGACACAACAAAACAAACAGTTTAATACCACTATTCAACACATAAATCTATTCTTGAAACAAAAAGCAAAGAACAAAATATCTCAACACTAAGTTCCCTCCACTTACCTTACATTATATGCAGGAAACTGAAAAACAAATAATTTGTCAACATACTTTAACTGTTGTTTAAGGTCCTTGATGAGCTGGTCCTGTTCCTGCAGCTTGAGGCGGCCGTGCTCCTTGCCCTTCATCTCACCACCGCTGCACGCACCGCTACCACTTTCTTCACCCTTAAAAGTATTTATATTATTTTAAATATATATATTTATTTTTTATTTTTAATCTACTTACTGTACATAATATGCATTATACTAACTTGTAATTAGTACACGGTACATAACGAGAAATCCATTCCTCTATTTCATTTATTTATTTGTTATTTTTTGGTGTCCACTAATCATTCCTTACTACTTTGAACCACTACAACTCCTAAAGAATTACAGTAAATACAGTACAGTAGTATACTGTATGTAATGTACTCGACAATTTATTCAGGTAATGAATACATTTCTAATACGAAAATTACTTTAAAGAAAATGACAAATAAAACACATATATTTTTTAAAATTAATCCCCACTTTAACTCTCATTGATGAAGTTACGCAGCCATTCAACATTATGAAATATTTAGGTAGTTAATCTTAATTTGTACTAACACTTTAGATTCCTATCAATATAGTATAGTCAAAATTGGGATATATTGTTAAAATTAAAATAATAATATACAGGAAATGATCACCTCAGGATCTGGTTCTTCCTTCTTCACTATGAGTGGTTTTTCATCGGGTTGTTCTGCGTTGACACCGCCGCGGGAACTTGCCTCTTCCAACTCTTTGCGTACCTTTAATCATTTAATATATTTCTATTATTTTTACTTTCAACCCTCACTTTGTATCAAGCAGGGAAGGCAAAGGGAATTTAATTTAAATATACTTCATTCTCTGCTTTCTATCCCAATACAAAATAAAGCATGTTTAGTAGTACTGGTGGTACTTAACGCCACCCTTTATCTCACTAGAGTGGTGAAACTTAGATAATACATTCCGCCGAGTGGAGATAGAACTAACAACCATTGTATGTACAGTCAGGTACTGTCCGACTGCACTATATAATGGTTTGTTACTATTCTTTCACTCCACATGCACAAATGTCTCAATAATTATAAAAAAAATATTCCATCATTAAATAAAACATTTTCAATATTACTTATACCATACTAGCTTCACGCTGTATTCCGCACACTGCCTTCACAGCAGGATAGGCAAAGGGAACCTCATGTTAAGATACTCTGTTCCCCACTTTCCACCAATTTCTGGAGGCATTGCGTGTTGAGTGACGGAACTCAACGCCGCGCTTTTCCTCGACACCAGAGCGTAGAAATAAAAATATAAATTTAAATAAATATTCCGTTTCGTTTTTGCGCCCCTGCGCCACGACTGGCCTCGAACTTATACTCTTTAAAATAAATATAAATACAGTTTGATTTATTAATAAACTATCAAACGTTTTACGAATATGAATAAAAATAAATGATACCTTGTTCAATTCCTGACTTGTGTCTTTATACTTTCTTTTATATCTGTGGACTTCACCCTTCAACTGTTGATTATGATTCTGTAGTGACGTAATCAAGTGCCTCATCTCTCTGTTAATTGGTCCAGTCTGTTCGTTAGCGGCGAGATTCTGTTCAAATTCAATTCGTAACATTTCATACTCCTTGCGCAGTTGGCCGAGAACATCTTCGAGCTGGATCATCTCGGCTCTTAATGCTTTTTGTCTTGCTAATTCTTCACTCTGAAAAAGAAGGAATATATATTTTTTTGCCTTCGCCTGGGGTCAAAAGCATCTAGGGCTAAAAGCAACAATGTGTGAGTTCAGAATACTATCCAAGAAAAGATCTATATAGGTACTTTAGCATCTCCACACACCACTAAAGTTAACTGTCAATTTCACCACAATCAGGTGATACGGGAGAGAGTTAATATAAGCATCTTACATAGTTTTTTTTCATCACACTGTATCCTGCACATAGCAAGGTAGGTAGAGAAAGCCATGGATCCTAATGGACACTAACATTAAGACATTTCTATTTCCCACTTTCACCAAATTCTTAGGGATTGTGTGTAGAATGGCAGAACTTAACGCCGCCCTTCGCCTCATTACCAGATCGAGAAAATAAAAATTCGCCACGGCTGGCGTCATATTTTCTAAGAAAAATGTATATTACTATGAAACACCAGATACTACTTAATAAGTACAAGTAGCACTTGTTAAAAAACAAGTGTATTTGAAGAAAATATTTTTTGGATCAAAATATGTATAACATTACCTCCATCATCTCAATTTGTCGCATATGCAAATTCTTTGCACTTTGCAATTGAAGTCTCGTCTCATCCAAAGCTGTCTTCATTTGCATTGATTCATTGTAAAGAACTGAAAACTGACTTTGCAGACATTTGTACTCAGTTGTCTCCACTATTACCGACTCAGGGAGTTGACGAATCTGAGGAAAAAGTGGAATATAATATAAAACATTAATTTATTGCTTAAGGACCACCTTTAAATTATGTCACACAAAATTCATGATATTTTGACCCTACCCCTATGTACAGGGGTTGACACTGGTCAAGGCTAGTCATATTTCTATATTCTATAAAAGTAAATAAAGTGAAGTAAAACTTTTAAAATTTTATTTAAATCATTGAAAATTATATAAAAAAAACATAGGCACAAAATCAACTCACATCCATTTTAAGCTTCTCCAATTCTTTCAATGTATCCCTATGTTGTCTATGCAAGCGGTCTAACTCAGCGAGTCTATTGTTAGCGAGCTCCCTTTGTTCTTCGAGTTCTGCGGCAACATCTTCCAATTTTGCACTGGCAGCAGAGTGAGGGGCACAGGTTGTGCTTGTTGAGGGTCCTGCACTGGCACCACCCGATTGATGATAACTCTTAAGTTTTTCTATTGCTTCGGCGAGGTGGTTCTCTAGTTTATCGTTTCTTGATCTGACCTGGTGAATGTGGTAGAATCTTATTAGTTTATAATATATGTTATTAGTTATTTTAGGATAGGATTTCTCATAGAATAGACACAATCTAATGTTGAGACAAGCCCATTCACTTATAGTCACACAAATTCCCCACTTTATTTTACCAGAACTGGACCCAACCACTACAGACAGAGACTTTTACGCCAATACCTACGAGTAGATTTCGGAATGAGGCGTGTGCGACGGTGTCCCTTTGATAGATATAGATGTGCGTGCGTCGTCTTATTTTACTACGATAATTTTATATTTTGTTTTGGGAAAAACATTTTTTTTAAAATTGTATAATTAATTTAAGGCTTTTATAGAGTAGTTACAACTGTGGTTTCATTTAAAGTGATGCTAACAAAAATACTCTGTATAATTATTTTTAATAATATATTGTGAGCATAATTTTAGCTTTTTTATGAAAAACACATAAAAACATGCTTACAATTACAATAAAAATACTTATCATATGTCGAAATAAAATACCTTCATCAATTCATACTGAAGATCATCAATCTGATTCTTTAACTCCGCATTTTCCGTATCACGGCTATTAACCGCATCTTGTAACTGTGCCACGCGAAGTGTCATGGCATGATGGCTTTCGTGCAACGTCGTACAGAGTGCTTGAAGCCGTCTGTTCTCAGCTGTTACCTCAGAATTAGTACCGCGGATCACTTCATCTAATACTGGAGCTGGTGTACCCTCTTAAAAAAGGTTTAATATATAGTTAAAATAAATCAAATAACATCAGCTTCACGCTGTATCCCGCACACAGTAGGGTAGGCAGAGAGAACCTAGTGTTAAGACACTGTTTCCGATTTTTCGCCGAATTTTGGAGGCATTATATGTTAAGTACCGGAACTAAACGCCGCGCTTTGCCGCGACACGAAAACGAAGGAATGGAAATATACATTTAGATAAATATTTCATATCTCGAGTGGGGATTGAACCCACAACCATTGTATTACAGTCACACCCTTGATGTTTTGTAGGTTATTATACTTAATACATAGTAATAACACATATACATGGAAAACTAAAGTTATAAGTAAGTTTGGATATACAATTAAACTCTATAAATAATTGTTTACCAAATAGTGGAGTCATACTTTTTGTTAAGGATTACTTTAATTAGAATTACTTTGGTCTCAATTGTTCCTATTCTGATTATTTATTTATTACTAATATGCTTATTATTTAGAGCTGGGTGTAACATGAATATCTAAGTTTGACATAAACATTTTGACCACTATGAAATATCTTTAAAGATTACTAGAAAGTTAATATTTTGTTTTCTTTGCTCTCATAATGAGGCGTTGAGATCCACCTCTCAATAGAAAATGCCTTGAGAATATGAGGAAAAATGAATAGGAATGGAAGTATTTTATCTCCGGGTTCCATCTGTCTTCCCTTCTACCCAGGATAAAACATGAAGTTAATTGGAACTATTATGTTCATTTTATGTGCTATAACCATGTATTAAACAATATAACAGGATCAAGATTGCTACATTTAATTTGCATTCTTATAGAATGAAAGTGACAGAATGAGACTATTACCTTCCCCTTCTCCCTTAATAGCCCTCCAAATCTTGTCGTTTCTTTGTTGTAATCTGTCAAATGCTTGTAAAACTTTAGCCACAGCTCGCTTACTGACTTGCACTCTATTGGCAAGTTGGGCGTCCAACTCCTCCTTATCCCAAGTTGAGAGCTGCATAAGGAATGAAGTTGTTGCTTCATTCTCATCTATAACATGCAAAGTCGGGTTCAAATACTGAAATAAATATTAAATTATATGTACATCTTAATATCTAAGATATATTTGAATCACCTTGAAGATAAAATTTAACCAACTTTAACAAACCAGGTTTTCAATTGCATATTTGGCAACATATATTTAAAATGATACTATTTTATTATTATGTAATGAGGAACCTCATTATATTTAAATCAATTAATATATATTTCTTAGAAATACATAAAAAATGACATTCTCATTATAGTTACTTTTATTTTCTGATTCATCAGCTGTCTCTGCGTCAAAGCGTTGTAAGAGTACTCTAATATCTTCATTCAATAGATTCCAGTATCTATTGACGACACACAAAACTGCATCATCTTGTGTTTGCCTTTTTTCTAATTGTTCAATCCTAGCACGTAACTCTGCTTCACATCTATGGCGTTGTTCAATTCTCTAAAAATTTACTAGATTTCAGTGTATGTCTGAACTTTGAAGCCATATGTTTACTATAACATTAGATTTTACCTGAGCTTTGCCTCTGTAGTCAAATAAGAATAACTAAGAGTGGTGTATGTACATATATAATACATACATCTAATATAATGAGAATTTTAGAAATAAAACCTGTAGTTCCTGAGATAAACATGTTCAATGAAACAATTTATTACGTAAATATATATTATAAGAATATTCATATAATTGTACACATATAACATCATCATATGTACACATATAAACAAGTTAATTTAACTTGTAATTAGCATTATATCTTAAAAGTTGTAGAATAAAAAGAAACAATACATTTATTAAATCCATTTAATTGAATAATATAATATTAAATCCATTGAAATACTTTCATATTGAAAGGTGTCAACATCTACTTAAACTGATAGAAATGTTGAAAAATATAATTATATAAATAATGACTTTGATATAATATATGCATTGTCTGTATATAGTTATAACTTGATCAACAGAATGAAACAAGTAATGAAACAGCTGATTGTGACATTATTGTACAGAGTTAGTTATAAGGGAGAAGTGTGTTACTTATTTAAGTAAACCTTATAAGTTTAATAACTTGGTTATACCTGAGCTAGCTTTTTGTTTTGGAATTGAAGGACTTTTATGTCCATTTCTTCAAGGGTAGATACTGGACCGATAAGGTGGGGCTCGAAGTGAACCTTTTTAATCGGCGGTTGATTGCTGCCATTGCTCCCATCGTCCACTGTACGTTTAGACATCTTGACCTGAAAATAGAAATGAATTATATGTAGTTTGGACAAAAAATGTACTATTGATTAGCATTATACTTATAAATAGTGTAGTATGTTGGGTGTGGGAGATTCAACGTTAAACATGCGTATTAAAATTGTTCGGATATAATACATACCTGCTTGTCAATATTGACAATTTTAAGTATTTTGTTCTAAGGTAAATCTATATAAATAAAGAATGTACGCGAAAATAATGCAATATAAGTTCTCATTTTCTATTAACTTTATTCATTTAAGGTCGAATGAATTCATAAAACAATATTCAATTACAATGCCCATACCACCTCAGCCGACCTAACATTACCACAGATTATGATAACAGCATTAAAAGAAATAATGTCAAGCTGTTTTAGGATGCGACTAAAATTTATAGGGGGCATCACTATAGGTTGCGGTACCGTTACGGTACAATTGCATTGTTATATTTATTTGTTCTTAATTATTAAATATTTATAATTGTCATTCGTTTTTATTATAAGAAAAAACAGAACCTTTAAGATTATACTATTATGATCACTTTATTGTCCGCTTGTCAAGCCTATTTATCACAAGATCGCGTGGATATATTAAGGTTAAAGTAACATTAAAAATCCAAGTTGATGGCCCCTTGGCGCATAAAAAATATTGAACCCCGTAAGTCAATACAACTAAAAGATACAAGCACTTATTTGTATGTTTGTTTGTTGCATTTATGAAATTGAATCATGTATTAAATTCTTCCCGTAATCAAAACCAGTACGGTACAATACAAATAAAGAGGAAAATTTCGTAAAAAGAAATGCCTACAAGATGTTTATTATTCGGACAACCCATGATCCATAACCATAAATAAAGTTTACAAAGTTTTTATTCGTTATTTAAAATAACGAATAAAATTTTTTATCAAATTATGCTTAGTAATAAAATAAAACAATAGACATAATAAATAATATATATTTTTTTATAGATTTTATTGTGCGTAAAATAAACATTTTATTCCAATAACAATTATATAAAACAATAAAATATATAAATTCACTTATAAAGCTGCCAGTTCTTAAAATATGCATTAATGATTCATTATATTTCTATAATCTATCTGATCTTGGAACATTTTGAGGAAGACTTTATATTTATTATCATGGAATGATTTAACACCTTTGTTTGGGTGGATGACGTCCGCCGTACCTCCCATATTTTCTATAGCAGCTTGTATATTGTTATAATATCTTGATGCACAAGCTCCTAAAATGGCCACTCCAACCAAAACAGATTCTTTCTCATACGGTTTTAACACTGGTAAGCCTACTGAATCAGCTTGAATCTGGATGAATAATGGGTCCTTAGTTATACCTCCACAAACTGGTAAAGATTTAAATGGTGCATATCCTTCTTTTAACAAGGCATCTATAATGTGTCTTGTACCATACTGCAAAAAATATGTAAAAATAGCTTATTGAAGGATATACATTGATGTTATTAAATTCCATATCTTTTGAAATTAGTCAGAAGGTGAAGACGGGAATGTCTTATCAACACAACACAACACTTATCAACACAACACAACTTACAGAAAGTGCCTGCAAGGTTGCCAGATATAGTAATGCCAAATTTTCATCACTATTATTTATAGATAGCCCAACAATTGTGCCTCTCATATTAGGATCTGCTAATGGTGATCTGTTGCCATGAAAATCTGGCCACACATGAAAATCTCTAGCTAACAAGCTCACATCATCTACACCTTGATTATTTGCCATTTTCATTAACAACTTTCTTAAATGAGCCCTTATCCTGAAACCGATTGAAAAATTCATTAAATCAAAAATCTCAATCAAATAAAATGAATGCTTATTATAAAAAAAAAGAGATCAGCCTAATTATATAAATATTAGTTTTATGTTTATAAAATTGTTACATACTCTCCAGTGCTTAGATTATTCAATAATTTTGCTCCAGCGGGATGACTTGTAATGATGTGATCCAAAAGCATTCCTGATGCACTTTGACCTGCTTCATTAAGCCACATATTGGGAACCATAGCACTAAAATAAGGACCCCAAATGCCTTTCACCACTATGGGATTTATGCTTATAGCCATGTGACATGTGGAAGTGCCACAAATTAAGCTTAACCTAGTAGACATGTCATCATCAATATCTTTTCCTTTCACTCCAACCATACCTAGCCCTCCTGCATGAGCATCTATAATTGAAGCAGCTACTGCAGTACCAGGTAGCAAGCCTAATGTTTTAGCAGCTTCATTTGATAGACCTCCACAAAAATCCCCTGGCATTAAAACCCTCTTGCCAATTTTTAGGAAATCACCATCACATAAATCTTCAAGGTCAATTTTTTTAAGAAAATCTATATTCCAACGGTGCCTAGCATCTGTTGTACATTCATAATTCCATTTACAAACTAATGAACATAGTGAACGGCTTAAAGACCCTGTAGCTTTCCAAGTAAGAAAATCTGGAAGGTCAAAAAAAAATCCATACTGTGACCAATCTTCAGGTAAATTTTTCTTGAGCCAAAGAAGCTTAGGCATTTCCATTTCTAAGCTTACTTTCCCCCCAACATATTTTAAAATATCATGTTGAGTTTTGTTTATAAAATCTGCTTCAGTTTGTGCTCTGTGATCCATCCACATAATAATATTCCTCTCATCAATGCCTAAATCATTAACCGCTTTTGGATTGCCATTTTTATCCAATGCTACAAGGGAACAGGTTGCATCAAACCCTATACCCTTAATTTTTGTAGGATCTACATTATGAACAATATCCTGAAAAAATATTTTAAATAAAATAAGACTAAAAGTTATAAACATGGTAGTGCTGAAAAATATATTTTAAGAAACAAACCTTTATAACAAATTCACAGCAGTGCCACACATCATTTGAAGATTGTTCATAGTAGTCAGGTTTGGGTTTCCATGTTTGCAAGTCTTTAATTGATGTTTTTACAACATGCCCCTTGTCATCTACAAGCGCCGCTCGGACACTACCTGAACCAACATCTACACCTATAAAATATATTGCCTCCATGTTCTAAGAATGTAGTATTGTACTGAAAGTAATAATTTTGAAATCTGAATTATTTTTTGCTTTATTCTATAATAAAAGAAAATATTCTGCTTTTACATACCTCCAACAATTTATACATTATAATCATTCAAGTGTTGTAATTATCAATAAACAAGTAATAAACTTGGTCGACCTTGGTTAATATAAGATAAGACAAGTTGAATGTGTCTATCTAACTTTATACCTCTTTGAACTTTTGCATTAGTTCAATTATGAAGTTTAAGAATTTTTCTATAATTTTACGTAATGATTTTTAAGTGTATTATATGTAATTTAATGATTGTTGAATACAATACCACGAAAATATTATATAATTAATATACAAAGGTAAAGGTATTAATAGTGTATTTATTTTGTTGTCATTCCTTTATTTAACGTAATTTTTGTTACGATTGACACAAACAATGCTTATTAATAACTAAAAAAAATATTTTGGGTTTATTTTTGCTGATGTTTAGCATTATTTAATTAATATGAGCTTCAAAATTTACTATTATAAAATAGTAATAATGAATAAATAAGAATACAAAAAAAATTAATACTAGCCTTAAAAAATATATTTTATAAAGTAATATAAATATACTAAAACTAGTATATTTATATTATATTTCATAAGATTCCATTATTAATTATTTACTTTTATAATATACTTATAGGTATTTATTTTTATAGTATTAATATTAATTATGTAAACATTCTCAAAAAAAAGTGTTTCCTTCTTATTGCATTTAGGCGTGTCAGTTGAGTATAATTTATTGTACTTTCTTCAATACGAATTTTATATATATACAGAAATGAGAAATATACAATAAATTTAAAATAAAAAAATTAACACTTTATAAATTTTGTAACACTCAAAATAATAAGCTCAATAAACCATCACCTTCTTCCTCCTGGCATTATCTAATAATATAATTTATCACTAAAAATACGGCAATATGAAATAGCATAAATAATAATGTGAAGTCTGTTGTTTTAGTTGTCCCTTTGTCCCTCCTCTCATATGTCAGTAAACGTCAAACTCAAATGTCAATGTCATTTTTATTTCGTACCGCATGACCGCATGTGTATTGTTTAATATAAGCAATACCATGTTGTTATTCTCATACTTGAAAATTGAACTGAACTGAATTAAACTAGATATATAAGATAATGGTTAGATTTAAGCATAGGTAATGTATATTCCGTTTTAAATGATTACATTAACTGAAATATTGTAAAAGATTTTTTAAACGATATGTTAATAATGCATATTTTACATATCCTAGGTATATAACAGTAGAAATACAAGCACCGAGTATACCTGATTGTAAACCTTTGCGATTAAAGTCAAAATACTTTTATGATATAATAATTGAAAAAATTCAACAACTACATGGAGATTTTGGTGTAGCCGCAGTCAAAACTGGATTTGTAGCGAAATATTGTAATGAAAATACTAGAATAGCTATTTTAAGATCGAGACATGGGCCACACAAATTTGTAACTAGTAGTTTACCTTTTATAACAAAAATAGGTAAGCTTGAGATTAATTTAAAAACTCTTCATGTGGGTGCTACAATGAAACATAGTTTTAAGTTCATACAGAAATATCAGAAATCATATTTGGAATCTATGTGGGCTAAGCTGAAAACTGATGAAGAAAAAAAAGCTTTTGAATTAGCTACAATGGATTTTACTAAAAATGATGTATCAATAAATATTGAAAGTATTGGTAAATAACAACATATTGTATAAATTTAAGTATAAAAAATAAGTTGTATTCTTGTGTTTTTTTAAAAAGCATTGCACAGCTGCTTTTGTGTGTTTATTATTGAAAAATAATAAAAAGAACCTAGGGCATAGTTTGGTTAGAATATGTTTTTAATTTTTAAAGTATTTTAAATGCTATTATATTTGAATTATGAGTATATATGAATAAGTACATTAGTAATGCCCTTCAATTGATGTATCCTAAATATTAATGAAATGGACATAAGTTTTCAAGTTGTTTTTTTGAATCAGGTTTTTATATATTGTTTAAAAATATGCTATTCTATTTGTTGCAGTACATATTAAACAACTTTTAAAAGAACACTAGTGATTAAGATGAAATGGATTTAGGATTGTATTGATGAATTCTCCAATCCATTAATTACATATAATTTCATTCAAGCGATTATTGTAATTAAAGCATTTTTTACCTTGTGTCTAATTTTAAGTCTGATTTAATAGTAAAAATTACCACCTTGTATTTTTTTTTAACTTAACGTCCTCCGAATCGATATCGAATCTACAACCGTCGCTTTTAGTCACATTTTTGTGCCCCGGTTGTAAACTATTTGCTAAAGTTATTATAACTTGACAATATGTACATCAAAATATTTTAAAACATAGAACAATATTTTTTATTAAAAAAATATACAAAATCTCATATTCATTGTTTTAAACTATATCTCATATCTCTCCACTAGTAGTAAAACAACCAACTACAGAAAATTTTATAACGCTATTTATTTATTGAATAATATTTTTATATTAATAACATCTGACCTTTTTCTTTTCAGTATTATTATTTCGGTAACAAAATTAAGTGCTAACTTTATTATATTTCAATCTACGCCACAAAAGCAGAGTAAAATGTCCTTAACTAACACGCCTAAAAGCAAAAAGAAATATAGATTTCAAATCTAATGTCAATTAATTTATTTAATTTGGTTCTCTTCTCCTAGAAATTAAAGTTTTTGTTAATAAAATTTACTTATAAAATATGTTGTGGTTTGTTTTATGATTTTTTAAGGTTATTTCGCTTAAATAACATTATGTCTGTAACCAAAATAGAAGTTTTAAGATTATATAAAAACTTACTGTTATATTCTAAGAGTTTAAAATTTACTGAGGTTTCATATTATAAAAAAAGAATAACTAGTGAATTTAAGAAAAATAAAGAACTTGAAAAACCCGCGGACATTGCTTTTGCTTATAAGGTATATATAATATTGATATGTCCCCAGAGCTGTATGTTGCTTGTTACTTATTATAACCCTATAAGGAATTGGAAATTATAGCAAATCTTGTTCAAAAATACTTTTAATACTTTTCAAGTTTCCATATCAATCTTCTAATTAAATACTTCATATTGTTATTTAAGTAACGAAATTGTTATATGCTTTTTTTTTCATTGAAAGCCTCCATAAATTCTGTTAATATGTTAATCTTATATATAATATCATATAATTACCTTTATATCAGTGATTTTGTCAATATAATGTGATGAGTTGATTTCAATGACAATAGTCTTTTTCATATAATAGTATATTTTTTAAAGTATGAGATTACCCTTAATCTCTAAATATTTTAAAGTTATATGTGGAGTATGTTAGTATGTTATATTATTTATTTAAAGTTAGCTAAATATGCTTAATTTCAGAAAGGGGAAGCTTTATTACAAAGAGGCTCTATTGTTTAAAATGTTTAAAACCAAAAACATATCTTTATTTGGAAGGTATTTAAATCCTTTCACCAACATATGTGCACCAAAACATACAATAGATTATACACAAGTGCCTAAGATTAACGAATGTGACCTTGTCGAGAGCTTTGTAAGAGGTTCTGGACCTGGTGGGTCAGCCGTCAATAAAAATTCTAACTGTGTAGTCCTCACTCATGCACCTACAGGTAATATGAAATTACAGGGTATTAATTTACCAAAATGTACATAGGCTTTATGACATTTTTGCAACTTTACACTTGCTGAGAATCTAGTGTCTTGACATTCCATTCTCCACTTTCTGACATCTGACAAATTTAAGACATTGTGTGTTCAGTAGCAGAAGTCTATATGGAGTGGAAAGTTGAAACACTTCATTTCAGTGAACATTACACTTTTTGTCTATTTTTAGAGATGTTTTGTAACCATCTTACTACCTTGGAGAAATGACACTGATTTAAACATAAACTTAACATATTGCTTCTTCTTGAAACCCTTTATCATGACTTTATATTAAAATACTTCATATGCATATTAGAGTTAAATTTATTATTAAATACCTATATTTAAATTTATTATTAAATAATATATTTTTACGTATATTTTCAGGAATTGTTGTGAAATGTCACACAAGCCGGTGTCAGGAGGATAACAGGAAAACTGCTCGTGAAATGTTAGTCTCGAAATTAGATGAAATGTTCAATGGTGAAAATAGTGTAGCCGCCCAAAAAAAGAGACTGGATGAACAGAAATATAAAAAAACTGAATATAAAAAAAAGAAAAGAGCTCAATTGAAAGAAGAATGGAAGAAACGGGAAGGCTTGCTTTAATATTTGATTTTTAGTGATTTTGTACAAACATGTTTATATCTAATTCTAATCTAATTAATATATTTTAACTACAAACAAGTAACAAGACACTTGTTGACTTCTGAAAATCAACATGCAATTAATTTAGACAGAAAACTAGACTGTTTTAAAACTAGGTTTCCTCTGCTTACCTTTTATTTGGAAATGCAGAATGAACCTAAAACATACAAAAATAATACATTTGTTATAAAAGTGAGTTTAAAAATAGTACAAATATTAGAGTCAATATGTCTTTACTAGATCACTGTTCTTCTAAGTTTAGTATTAGTAAATTGAATATGCCTTGATGTTGTACAGAAAAATGTTAGTAATATTAAAATCTTGAAAATGTTTTTTGTTTTAATTTATAGTATTTTTTTATTGGTAGGACACCAATTTTTTTTTTGGTTTCACATTGCATTCGGCCTAGTGAAGACCATCTGCTCCCCACTTCCTACTGAATTCCGAAGACGTTGTCTGTTGATTGGCGGAACTTTAACTTCGCTCTTCGTCTCGACACCAGAGAAAAAATGAAAATATTAAATATTTCTTTTCCTCAAGTGGGAATCGAACATGTTCTATGTTGTGCTTACAGTCACACTCCAAAAAAAGAAAACTTGATCTCTAGTATTTTATCATTATTACTTAGTGATAATATTAGGAAGTGATTAAGTCTTTCCTCATAAAACGTGGGTTTTATGAGGAAGCTATATTTTTATTTCCCTGATGGGATTTACTAAAAAATAGTAATCATTACTATCAAGCGTTCATCTAAGTTGCTTTTAGTCTAACTTTAAATCTTGAGTTACCTTATCTGACCTTTGAGATCCAAGCCTAATGGAGTTACCGGTCATCTTAAATTAAGTTATTAGAGTTATAGGGTTCTTTGAATATCCGTAACTACTTAGTAAATTTCCAGGTGCAGAGGTCTTAAAGCCGTCGTGCCGAATTTAGGATCTAGTTGAAAAGTACCTGAAACAAATTATAACTGACTCGTTTTTATCTGCGGTTTCGCTCTCGTATTCAAATGGAAATAACTAAGTGTTATGTGTTACATGACACATTCTAAGGCCCATATTTAGAAAGTCGCTCTTAGCTCTAAAATCTTGAGATGTCGTTTTAATAACCTATCTTAAAATGGCATCTCAAGGTGATCTCTTCAATGAGAGGGATTTACAAATACGGGCTAAGTATCCGAGGTAACTCTGACCATTGTCAGGCACAGTAGGTAGGTTACTGTAGTGACAGTTACAGTGGGTAGGTTGAATCAAAATAACGTGATGTATTGTAAAAAATACATTTATAAATAGCAATTACTTAGTTAGCAATTAAAAATACATTTTTTAGGGAAAAATACGTCAATTTATACAAAAAAAATTGAACCACTTGCCTGATTACCTGCCTGCAAGTGACTCGTAGCATTCATTTGTATCTACCATGTACCTTCAGATGAATGCTACGCGTCACAAATAGCTTTACCCTGTTTTCCGCGCACAGTAAGATGCCTGAAGTGCCATTCTGTAGACAGGGATAACCTGGAGTTAAAACAATCCGTTCCCCATTTTCCGCTGATTTTTGGAGGTAAGTATTGGACCTCAACGCCGCGCTTTGCCGCTACACCAGAGCGAAAAAATAAAAATATTTAATATTTAATTTCCTCGAGTGGAAATTGAACCTACAGCCATGTCATTTACAATGGCACGCTTCTCACTTTATATAATTTATTGTGAAATATAATTTATTTACCCTAATATAATTAAAATAAAACAGAATGTACATCTAAATTGTTTGTTTTTATTTCCCAACAACAAAGTAATTTATACAAAGTACATGAATAGTTAATTCAAGGAATTTCGAAGCATTTCAATTAAGGTTTATTAGATGGAAGTTGGGTCGGCTTCTGAAGCAAAGCGAGGCAGTATATGTATCCAAGGACGGTCAACTTTGACATGTCTTTGTGAAGGTAGAACCGGTTGATCCGTAAAGTTATTGCTGTCTTGTACAGTGTGATACAATTCAGTTATTATTAAATATTTATCCCGAATTCGGGAAAGTGGGGAACGGAAGTGTCTTAACGGGAACAGAGTGTCTTAACACTAGGTTGCCTCTGCATACCCAGCTATATGTGCGATGAAGCATGAAGTTAAAAAATAAAGAATACAGTTTTTAAAAATGTGTGCAAATACTGCTCTATAAAATGTTATAAAATTATTATTGCGTAATCATCTTTCAGCACCCACGAAGAATTAATTAGTTTCATAAATTATTAAGCAAACTTTATTTTGGTAAAATTTTCATTTTCAGCTTTAAATAATCTGTTGAAGTGACCAAGAGTCACGTCACTTGATAAACAAATATTTAAACTTTGAAACAAAACTCTCAAGCCACCTGAGTGTCCCTCGACAAGAAATAAAGATTGACATTACTATTTATTTCTACATCTTTCTGTTTACCTACTTTAATTATATGTTTTGTATATATTATACATACATAATTAATTATATTCTTATTATTTATTTTTATAGTTAAGCTATAGACATTCTCTTTAGAGTTTAACGGCTGATTGTTAGGGTAGAAGTGGGTTAGATCCTCGCTGACAACAGATATTAGGGGGACAGGTATGAGTAAAGCTTCAAACTTATTTATTAATTTAGTATGTGCGTAAATAAAATAATGTACATATAGGTCATTCTTAACAACAACAACAACAACACAGCTTCACGCTATATCCCTAGCGGGGTAGTCAGAGAGAACGGAGCGTCAAACGCTACGGTCTCTACATACCTCTTCCACCTCGTCCAAAGTCATCAACCTCTTCATATATGCCCTTCGGAGGGCCCCCTTGCTTCATACGTGACCTTCCTCAAGTAGCTTTGATACTGTATTTTCGAAGGTCGCAAAGGCTAACACCTACCTCTTTTATCGCTCACTTTTCTTAATTTCATGATTAACTTGCGAATAACAGACAAGAGAATGACATAATCGTGTCAATAAATAGACATCTATAAAATGACGCATATTCTCGATGGAAGACGAAGTATAAAATAATAAATGGAATGTCACGCAAACAAAAACCAATAAATTATCATCAGAGAGAATAAAACGGGCCTACTCTTAATGATTGCACGGCTGGTGCCTTGTTCGACCTTGGCCCAGATATCGAGTTCTGTGCTCTACAGTGTGCCCGGCTCGCATCAAAATGCGATAGGGGCTTAAAGAGGGCAATTACGGTAAAACGTTGCTGTCTCTGATGCATACGATGTTATTCACTGAGATTTCAGTTATTTTAAATAATAAACCTTACCCGTCGTGGAGTAAGGACAAGAGTGTAATTGTGACCACGGCTGTGGGTTCAATCCCCACTCGAGGAATAAAATATTTATTCTACTTCATTTATATTTCTATTTCTTCGCTCTGCTGTCCAGGCAAAGCCCGACGTGACGACGCAATATCTCAAAAATTCCGCGGAAAGTGGAGGACGAAGTGTCTTAACACTAGGTTGCCACTGCCTAACCTGCTGTGTGCGGGATAGAGCGTGAAGCTAATAAAAAAATATGTCCATTCTTTTGCTCTAGCACCAAGTCCAAAGCCCGGCCTTGAGGTGCGCAACTCAACACGGCTAGCATGGCTTGAAAAATTCGGCTGACAGTGGGGAACGCAGTGTCATAATACTAGGTTAGCTCTGCCTATGCGGGGCAGCTGATTCAAAAATTAAATTCTGTACTAATGTTATTGCTAAGGATTATTGCCGATGCAGCGCATTGAGAATAAATATATTGGCATCGTCTACAATGCGACCAGTTGCGGGTTTCGTGTGAAAATTATGGTTTGGACATTTTCCATCTACACATTACAATTAAATAAGTATATACTATAGGTATATATACTATAGGCTGTTTTCAACATCGACAATGTTAATATATAGATACAAGTGAATAATAATAGAAGTGAATTATTTAAAGTTCTAATATAGTGATTTAAAATCTTTACAGCTTTTTCTAAATTAAAACAAATACCACTTTTCAGCAAAAAGAAGTTATATATTTCTGTATTTCGTCATACAATGCTTTTTAGCTATTTTGTGTAGTATGAAAAATTCAAGTTACGAGATCCTCTCGGAACTCGTGTATCCCGTAGTGTCTATAATATTTCGCAATATGAATTATTTATGGTTCTGACCCCCGACGCACCTACCTCTATATATTATGATTACATTTCATCGTGCTTTCTAGATTTGCATTATTACCCTTACTATTTAGTATTTATTAAGACTATGTATTGAATAATTAGAGTCTGTCTTGGCGCAGTTTAGTAAACGTGTCAGGTGGTGGATTCGATTCCCACTCGAGTAAATGAAATATTTATGATTTTTATTTCCTCACTCTGGTATCGAGATAAAGCGCGGCGTTGTGTCCCGCCACTCAACACGCAATGTCTCCAGAATTTATCGGAATGTAGGGAATGGAAATGTCTTAATGGCAACGGAGTTTCTTAACACTAGGGTTCCCTTAACTTTCCCTCATATGTGCAAAACAAACAGAAAAACTCATAGCTGTAGATTTTATATACCTATATTAATTTCAACATTGACATGTTGCTGACGTGCCCCATTTATCTTTACCTACCAAACATCGTCTAACAAGACTATCTTCTATAAGTTAAAAAATACTAAAGTTAAATTGATGTTTGCAATAACAATTTCATATTTTATACAAATTGAAATTTCTATTACTCAACTTATAGATTACAATAATATTACTCAATAGCAAACTAGTTGGAAGTGGAACCCAATCAGTTCATAAAGTATTTGATTCCCCTCTACGAGTATAGTTTAGTTTTACAATGATTGCTTTGCTGATTTATTTTCTATGAAACTTTCAATGTTGGTAATTTGTCAAAGGTTCTGTTTGTAACAATATTTTTTTAAAACATTTATACATAAATAAGTTATTATCAATAGAAAGGTTTCACGTTTCCCCCCCATAACTGCCCTCCACTCTTCACATTCCGCCCAAATTCGAGACATTACATGTTAACTGGCGGAATTGAAAATCCCGCTTAGTTAAATATACATACATACAATATATATATATATATATATATAAAATATATATACAATACATATATATAAAATGTGTCTTGAATTCCGTTCATATTTGTATTTGCTTTAAAACTTTTCTACTTACAGAAAGGACATTTAAATTCTGGCAGAAATCTTTGGATTAATGTACTTCAGTAAATTTCCTTATTTATTGGATGAAGAATTTATGTTTACGGTAAGTTTTTCCAATTTAAA
>DWNA01000178.1:0-33693 GCA_018249835.1 Heliconius besckei | reverse complement strand
CACCTCAAAGGCCGGCAACGCACCTGTAGCTCCTCTGGTGCTGCACGGGGTCGTGGGCGGCGGTGATCATCATCAGGTGACCCGAACGCTCGTTTGCCTTGTCCTTTTTCCATAAAAAAAAAAAAAAAGAATTCTTATTTATTAATAGTTTCACTTTTTCAATATGGAAGTGTGAGTGGATCTGGAAGGATTCATAATTATCTGCTTACCTACTGTAGTACTTATACCTTACTAGCGACCCTCTTGCGGCTTCGCCCGCTTTTACTACTGAATTATTCATATAATGTATGTTTGCAAAGCACTAAAGATAATGTGAAAATTAATTAAACCCTTATGCAACCCGCATTTTCGTAGTTTCAATAAGGATTTGCCAATTGTTTTACACAGCAAGGATTTTTTAGTAGGTACCGTAATTTTAAATCTGTGCTTCTAATCTTTTCAAGTACTTATTAAAATATATTTAAATGACTATTTTTAGATAGTTAAATGACTATTTTTAGATAGTTAAATGACTATTTTTAGACGGAATAATTAAATAGAAAGCATCGGCCGGGAATCGAACCCGGAGTATTCTACCACTGAACCACCGATGCGTGTAAGGCAGGCGGGCGCGGCGGACGCATGGCGAGTGGCGAGCCGTTTCGCAGCAAGGATTTTTTGATATTGTAACAACTTCTAAAGTACTTATTAAAATGAAAAACAGTAAAAGACAGTCTTGATCTACATTAAATGGCCAACGTAACTAATATACTTATTTATATGCTGAGAGTAAGGGATAAGTGAAACTTGAGTAACATACAGCTGATGTGTCAACGGCGGGATATGTCAACAATTAAATGCGTTTTTCTGTAAAACTATTCGCAATTTCGAAATATTGTAAAATGCTAATTTTGTCTTCGTTTAACTTCGTTCTCACAATAAAAAATATATTGAAATTATTATTTTAAGACAGAAAAATGATCACTTCACGTTATTCTTAAAAGATATGAATACGTCGTCGCGGACTTTTTTGTAGATCTTATTAAGAGGAACAATACTCCAGTACATTTTTTTTATGTAGTACTTACCATTAAAGCAGCGCATGCGCGAAAGTGTCTCAACGGGAAGGACTTTATACACATTTATCGTATTGATGTTAATTTACATAAGAATATACAAATAAATAAATTGATGTTAATTTACATAAGAATATACAAATAATAAACTATATATAAACCTTCTATGAAAAATACTCGACTTAATAGTGAAAACTGCATCAAAATCCGTTAGGTGGCTTAGAAGAAGAAGAATTAGACACAACAGACAGACACGAAAAGCGACTTTGTTTTATAAAATATAGGATAGGATAGGATAATGTTAGCTAATTTTACTTATAAAATAAGTATTTTTTATAGATAAGACAAGGCAAAGGAGTGTATGGGTCACCTGATGGTGAACAACGCCGCCCACGCTCCCGTGCAACACAAGAGGAAGAACGTAAAAAATCTCACTCTACAGAACCTAAACTCATTCTAATTTGAATTCGGGACATTGCGTGCTACACGTGCGAAATACGAATAACGAAAATAATTTATTTCTTCAAGTGAAAATAAAAGTATGGGTTTGCGCTATCCCCTTTACAGTCAGGCGCTATCCCATTCTGCCACTAGGGAGCACTAGGGAGGAAAGCTTGTATTTCATACAAAGATATATACCTACACTGCTACCATTCACCATAGGAACTATATTACTAAGATTTCGGCTCGTCTGAAATGGAATCCAAAATAAAATATTAAATTACTGACCGGAAATTTATTATTATTTAAGTGTTTAACTCCGACGTAATGTGCACGACTGTACGAGGATTGTAATCCAAAAAAAGATTGTTTATGTGTAGATCTAAATAACTCTCGCAGATTTGTCTCTATTATTGTATTGTGTATTTTACATATATGCAAATGGAAAAAATATTAAAAGTATCTTTTTCACTCTGTATCCCCCATATAGCAGGATAGGCACAGGAAACACAACAGAGGCAAGTGTTAATACACTTCCGCCGACTTCTAAAAGACACTGCGTGTTGAGCGACGGAATTCGACGAGCGCTCTGCCTACCAAATGATAATTATAATATTGAATTTCCTCGAGTGGAAATCGAACCCACAACCAAGTTGCACAACTAATATTTAGCGAAACTTACAGTTAATTCAAAATTCCTATGTAAAGTAAACATAATATGACCTTTTTTTCTAACAATCTACTATGGAGCAGTCACGTTACTCACAACGGCTATCAGAACCTTTTTTTAAATGTCTGCTTCTACATGTAATGACATGAAACATGAGTATAATGAACACTGAGTCTTCACGGTACTTTGGAAATGAAAATATTTTTCGTTTTTTGCTACATTAGTGATATCACTATGTTATATGTTTATATAAATGCCACAATGTGTGATTGTAAACGTTATAGGTTGTGGGCCCTATTCTCACCCGAGAAAATAAAATTGCTCATTCGCTTTGGTGGCGAAGACTTACGCCACTTAACACGCAATGCCTCTAGAATTCGGTGGAAAATGGGGAACGCAGTGCAACACTAGGTGTCGTCTGTCTACCCTGCTGTGTGCGGGATACAGCGTGAAGCTTTACTTAGTCTAGTAGGTACTTAGGAACGTTAGTGGATTGAATCTCTCTGATTTATGACGTAATTTATATTATACCACAAGGTATTTATACATATGAAAAGAATAGAACAAAGTTAGAGAAATGTTTTAAATCAAGGATACCTTAATTAAATACTAAATTAATATTTAAATCTGAGCGTCGCGTTTTACACAGCATAAAAGTTTCATTTATTAACAAAATTTTGACGTCGCAATTTCCATCCTGCAGTCACTGCTCTATACTGAAAAAAAATGACTAGCTTCTACCTGCGGCTTCATATGACACCACTTATCATGACCCCACTGTCTGTGGCAGCCCGTGGAGCGGAGCGCAAATGCAGGATATCTTTCACTACACTACCGCCTGAAATAAACTTAGTTTTTGTGGAAAATGTATTCAATATTTATATTAATAAGCAAGTGTTTTATTTTTCATTTTCTTTAATGTATGTCAACTTCAATGAGTGTGAAATGTAGCATTAAATTAATGCTATTAACTTTATTTTTATGTAATTTGAGACATTGATCGTGTATAACATTAAATAGCAACTCAATGTCTGAAAATATTGACTCAATATATATGAAAATCATATCCTTTCTTCAAAATATTTAAAAAAAATTAAAGATATTTTTTTTAAATAATAGAGGATACAAAACTTTAGCTGTTCTTAAATAAAGCAAACAAAATAGGAGGTTGTCAATATGGAGGGAATAAAAAAACTCTTTCAATTTTATATAATTTAATTAAAGATATTTTACTTAATATCTAAAACGTTATGGCTTTCGATTTATAATGAAAACTGTTTTGAATATTTTAATAAATAATAATGATATTTCAATAGTGAAATTAAAAAAAAACACCAAATTGCTTTTGAAAAACAAAATACACTGGCGTAAATTCTAACAGTCTGGCGTATATTACAAATTCAAACATTTGAATGAAAATACTTTTAGAAAACGTACAAAAATTTTAACATAGTGGGATTTGAACCTCCTCTTGGATTCTCTTGGCACTGGTTCAAACCCCGCTGTTATTTTAATATATGTTATCTAAAAAATATTTTTTTTTTCTCATTGTAGAGAATAACACTTTAAAAATGTTAAAAACATTAATAAAACTCGACGAACAAAAGTTACTATATATCAACTTTCCATACTAGCTCTCTGTTTCTCTCTCGCAATTACTAGCTAGTGGTAAATTATAAAAATATATAATATAAATAGAAAAGCATATAATTACGCTATACGGGGTATAACATATAACATATAAAATATGAACATAATTCAGGGCTAAGCAACGGCAAAGTGGGTTTTCAAATTTCAATGAATAAAAAAGCAATGGAGCCGTCTGGAGACACACACTCCCACACCACCTACTTGCCTACTTAGACATGCCATCCACGCGCGCCGCATGTATGAATACCAAAAAAAAGACAAAAAAATGTGTCGGTGGAGTGTCGACGTTACGGCTTTAAAGCGCGATACATATTATAGTCTAAAGGCATTGTACATACATACATACATACATACATACAGTATATAGTGCACCACGCATGCGCTATTTCTTTGAAAATGTTATCTCGTGGCCATGTTTCAGTTTGCAACGAATACTTAATTGTACTTCACGATATTATATGAGGAATATGAGTAAAACGTTTCAATTCATTTTAAATCACTGTATAAAATATTTAACGTAGCGTTACTCGATCACATGTTAAGGTGAAAAAAATGAAAAATCTAGCTAAATTATAACAAAGAATATCATCTAATATGACACAAGGCTTTAGATATACTAATGATGCTAATGAATGAGTTCTTTATATTTAAGCAATATCTGCCAATTAAATATTATAAATTAATATATATATATATATATATAAATTGGTGTTGGAAAGACGAACAATGACTGACTTTGTATATATTTTTTAACCTTAGTAACCAAACACCCAGCCAATGCGCCAGACAGACATATTATATACTTAGGCAATGTGTAGTAAGAAAAGAAGCAGCATTACAAAATTTCACATAGAAACTTCAATAAAATACATATTTGTTCATTTTGTAGTATTTCATGAAAAAAAAATACTTTAAAAAAAATAACAATATACTTATCTCTATACAATAGACTGAAATAATGAGTATATTTTTTCCAAATAAATATTTATAAACAAAATATAGAACCAGTTACTTTAAGCAATTTGAGATTTTTACAAAATATATTATATATGTATTTTTATATGTAACGTATGTTCAGCTATAACTATCATCTCGATCAAAACAATCATTAATTATATTTAAATTAATAATGTTTAAATTTAGTTTGTGAACTCTTTTTCCGTTTTAAATGAAATTTGCTGCGTATTACAAAATAATGATGAAAATTACGATAGATGAATTAGTGATTGTTACATACAAATTACAATATACGATAACAATGAAGAGAATCTAATAATGGCAGATACAAATTGTTTCCCAACAAAAATAGGATAACTGACGACCTCGTATTATATCCAATTGGCGAATAGGCACGATGTCTGTACAGTCTAAACTATTTTAAAATTGTGCGAGATTATCTTATATATATATATATATAGATATTATTTAATTTACCTACAGCCGTACTTAGATACATAAATTTGTATTTAGATAACATTAAATCGACACATATGTACTGTCTCTGTTTATTTTATTTTCAGCTTCACACTTCCCGCATGTGGCAGGGAAACCTAGCGTTAGCTGTTCTCCACTTTTCGCCGTATTTTTGAAGTTATAGTGGCAGAGCGAACAAATGAACATAATTATTCATTCCCCGACCCCGAATTGAAGTCACTACCATGGCGTTACAATCACACCCTTGTGTCCCTGGGCTACAACGGCCTCATTAACTGTTTAATAATATTTAAATATTAATTTAAGTCTCTACGTGCGGCTGTTACATATATTAATTAGTAAGTTGAGATGCTGCCTACAATATAAAATTTAACATATCTCTATCTAAATATACAACTGACTACTTCCACAGGAGCCCAACTCGATTACAATAATAGATACATTTTATTTAATAACACTATATTTATTTAAACAAGTATACTTATGTAATAAGGCTTTTTTTCGTCAAATAGTTATCTTTACATATATTATTTTTCATAGAACACAATTTTTGATTTCACGCCAATCTAAATGCAATGGTAGGTATTAATGGACATTTTATACGCAGTGAATATTGCGTACATAGGCACTATAGTCTATAGTCTAGTACAGTGATTCTCAACTATTTAGCCGCAAATATTTAAAAAGAATTCTAATCATTATAAACAACTAGTTATATCCTTAAAAAAATGAAAAGATTTTTGAAGAATAGTATGTTTAATTTTGAAATCGCGCCGCCACAAACAATAAGTTAAAAATCACTCAAGCACTTAGGCCAGTATTAATAAATCGCTCTCAAGTCTGAGATCGATCTCAGACTTCAAATAACCAACTAAAAGACCGATTTTGAAATGCAATTTTCATTTATAGATGTATAATTAATGAATGAAAACAGCATCTCAAGATTGATCTCAGACTAGAGAGCGATTTGTAAATAGGGGCCTTAGTTTATAAGTTATAACTTAACATGTAGTGAAATTAAGAAATTGAATAGCCTTATGATCGATATTTTTACGTGCCTTTTCAAAGCTGTCTGATAAAGTACTATTATTTTAATAGACGAAACATTTTTTTTATTAGAATAAACGACCGACGATATTTTTATTAGAATAAAGAGACCATCACAGATAAACAGTCTACATACAGTAGTTATCAGGCATTCATGAATTAGGGCCTCGTGGTTATTATAAATAACTTTTTTACAGTTGTAGATTAACAATATTCAATTTATTTCACATAATATTTAGAGGCTAATTAATTCATTAAAACTATCTATAATTTTAAACACATATGTAATTTAATATTATGTAAAAGTAAGATAAGCTTAGTTTTATGTATGTAAATATTCTTATAAATAGAAGTTTCAATATTATTGCAGTATTTTTCATGTACATTATAAATATTGTTTATTATTAAATTAGCTCATTGTAATATTTCTTCAATATACATGTTTGGACATTGTAGGAATATTACCGTTTATAGGATATTTTAAACTTTCGTATTAGTAAATCCCAACCACACCTATGTAAATTATATATATTTATAAATATGATAATAATTGTATATTCAGCAAATTCAGTTATAAATAAGTGATTACAACATTTTTTTAGTCATAACTATAAACCATTGTGTTAAATTAAATAAATTGGAAGTATTTAATTTATTCTGTAAAAGTCTAAATTAGACGGTTTAAAAAATCCACAATAAATGTTAATGTAACATTGGTTAGATTCCAAAACAAAAAAATGTAAAAATAAATTAAGACACTCTACAGGATACTTTTAAATATTATTTAATATTCATCAAAATACACTGTAAATGTTCATATAATTTTAATAAGTGTTAATAATATTCTTCATCATTGCTAATTATACACTTGAGAATGTCAAATACACACACTTGCGCTAATATTTACTTTGATGTTTTACAATAATGTTTTTGATATTTATTACTAATTTCGTTGAGATAGCTATGAAATTAATAGTAATATAAGAAGATGAGATACTAAAAGAAAACTTGGCATAGAGCTGATATGCGGTTGAGACCCTAGGTAGACTTTTGCCCATAAAATATTAAGTTTCTGTCGTTCCCATCTGTGCTAAATCAATATTTAAGTTGAAAAACAACAATTTTGGTTTTTTAAATTTTTCACATAAACAATAAGTTAAAAAAAACCCAATCAAGTGCGAGTCATAATCGCACACCTTAGGTTCCCCATTCCAAAGAGCTTAACCGGCAGAGATACAACAAAGTGATCCGGTAAAGGTCCTATTTTTTCTATATGTGGTAATGAACAAAACTAAATTTGTAAGACAATGTAGTATCAAAAAATTACCTACAAAAATTGTCTATGTATGTTTTCCCACAGAATCACAATTTAATAATTTGCCCTTGAATAACTTTTTCAGCACACATAGAGTTGATAGGGACTTTTGGTATTTTATTTTTAATAGTGTAACATTTTATATAATAATAATTTTGGTAAAATTATAGACTTATCTATTTAAGGGAAGTGTCATCATAGTAATTTAATAGTTATCATGGGATGAAGAAGAATTATTAATTTATTATAATAAATAAATTTTCAGTATATATAAAATATATTTTATTTTCAATAGAAATTCTACTGGTCAATGTGAAATAATTAAGTAAATGATTTTATTAGTAAATTAAATGATATAAAATCATAAAAGCATGCATACAATCTCTTATAAAAATAAAAAAAACATCTAATAGATTTTCAACTTCATTTAGTTCCTATTAAAAACACAATTATGTTTAAAAAAATTGCTATCAAATTGTATACTACTATATGTAACAATGTTACAAAAACATGCATGCATTACTTACATCTATTAAGGTATATTAACTGAAATTGAAAGGTAATTTGTGTCATATAAAATATCTCACTAGCCATAAAATACTTAGATATTTTATTGTGATAAATATACAACATACAGTATGTACATACTGATAAAAATGTTTAAAGATAATTCAAATATTGCTTAGTTATTATTAATCAATCTATCTTATAAAACACTACTTTTCTAATTATAATGATGGTTACTATAACCATAATTATAGGAAATTACATTAAATATGTAATATTTTGTATAATTTAAAATACTTTATGTGAGAAAAATAAACACTTGCTCTTTTGGTACACTGAGCCTATTTGTCACTTAAAAACTTGAAAATTCCCATACAAAACATCTTTGGCAACAACCTCATTTACTTATACAATATGCAATGTAAAGTTATGGGTTGATCTTCGTCTCATCCCCTGCTGCTATACAGTATCCACTTTACTATTTGCTTCATTCAGGAGCATATAGTTAGTCGGCTTTCTCTTAAAAGTGACATATGTGTAGCCTAGACTGGCTAATACGCTAATATTTAAGCCAACAAAATTGAGCCACGAATATACATAATCTCCACCAATCATCATTCCTAAGTAAGTTACCAAAATATTCTTTAAACAACCAATAATAGTTGTAGTCAAGGCACTATTATATTGCGTGCACACCATAACACTATAGGAGAGTACAAATCCCATCACACATGACATCATGAATTGTGCTAAAAACAACATGTCTGACCAATGAGCATAAGCTGCAGATCTTTCGAGGTCTCCTGTGCACCAAGCTACTATTGCAGCTGGTACTATCATAAAAAGAGCATTATAATACATGAGTCCATACTTGCCAAGTTCTTTTGAGTCTAACTTCTTCTTCATGTAGACTCCATTTGCTGCTGTGAATCCATCATTTAGTAGAACTAAAGTATATCCTGACCATGAGAAGGTAACATCATCAGCAGCTGCTAGCAAGGCTCCACCGACCATGGCTAACACACTAGCTTGAACTGGCCATGATGCTTTGATGCCCAGTACAAATCTTTCAAGAAGCATTGTCATTAGAATGCTGAATCGTCTAAGTGCTGTAAACATTGGAAGACTTAATTCTTTAGTACCACCTAGGCCTGTTGCCATATTACCCAAGTATATCAATGGTAGTGGCCAAATTCGACGAGCTACACCACTATCTAAAGGTGGAAATTTTACCACTTTTGCGGAGCGACCGCACCATAGCACTGTTATTGTTGCCAACATTTGACCCAAGCCCAAGACTTGGTAAGAAGGAAATGCATAGGAAGTTAATACGGTTTTGTTGACTACCGTTATCATGAACGACGCTAGCGCGTAAAATGCAGCGCTCAATATCTTCTTTACCATCGCAGACCTATCAGCCTCTGGATCTTCTTGTGTAGTATGTGCCGACATGGTGCTTCTTGAAAATATTATTTATCACTTAATTTTATTAACGTTATTACCTATCATGATAACTTCCGATGATAAATAATAAAGCAAACGTTCGTTAATTGACGTGTTTAGCGGCAGAGGGGTCGTCTTAATCACGAACCATCGATTTCATGGTCAGTTATATACACTATTCATTAAATATAAATAAAAGTAAAAGCCTTGATTAATCGGCATACACGACAGCATTCATCACTTTAGCACTATTGACATATGTCAAATTAGGACATAGTTGTTTGACAAGTAAATAAAATAGACAATACAAGGAAGGTTTATTCCATAGTTGTCTATGCTTTTGTACATTTACATTTTTACGTCTATTTTTACTTGTTTGTTAATATTAATTGTGCTAAAAATATAAATATATATTTTTATTATTCACATAGATATATATTTATATATGAGGTATGTTATTATTTTCTAATAAAAAAATCAGTCAACATATATCTATTTTTATGTTGTGATAGTCTAGCGCAAGCGAGACGCGACATTTTGGTACGAAACTTTTCCGTGTATTGATTGCCATGCCAGTCAGAGGTATATTTTATTTCATACCGTAGGGTAGGAATATAATACTTGATATACCTTCGTTAACATGTATTTTTGTAAAACACATTGTGCAGTCGCGTAGTTAGATGCTTACGTAGCCAGTTATATTTGTGATTGATTTTCAGTAAGTACCAGTTTCATTGTGCGGACGCGTAGTGCGACTGAAAGTCGTGTGTACAGTTAGTCGCAAAACACGGGCGTCGTCAATCCTGATTAAAGGGTGGCGTTTTTCAGGTGGCGATGGCGATGCCAGAGCAGTTTTCTTTGAGATGGAATGATTTCCACTCAAATCTGTCCCAGTCTTTTCAAGCGTTATTGGAAGGCGAAGATCTGGTGGACGTGACGTTGGCGGCTGGTGGCCAGTATGTTCACGCTCACAAGCTTATACTATCCGTCTGCAGCCCATACTTCAAGGAGTTATTTAAGGTATGACTCATAATAATTTGCCTTTGTCAGTTTAAATGTTTTCCTTAATACTTGCATAGATATACATATACTTATGTTCTACAAAAGGCAGACATTTTCCATATAAATCAATACTTGTTATGTTATTTATATGAATTGTGTATCTGTAAACAGTAATATTTGTATACATATTGCTTTCTTTTGTAAACATTTCATGTAAACAGCTAGTTGACATTGTTAATTTATTCAATAAATAAAGATAAGTAAATAACAGAGAGTGATAGTAGTTTCTGATGTAAGGGCACTCATTGAATGTTATATTTAACAAAAGATTTATGTTTAAATTACACATAATATAATGTAAAGATTGTTTATAATAAAAGATGGATTATTTTTCAATATATAAATAATAAAACATCATTATTTGCTTTTTTGTAATTGTAAGCAAATATTTTTTTTTATAGTTTTCATATATATTACATAATACTTTATTATTTGTTTATTTAATTATACATATTTTAAGGATACATCAAGAAATTTATATAAACCAGTAACTTTCTTCATAAGAAAATAACCTGTGACTGTACTGCTGTTTAATACATTTTGTGTTGAATCTTTTATTACACAAAAGTATAAAAATAATATTTACTCCTATTTAATATTTACACACCTTAGTTAAATACTTTAAAGTATAATTACTTCATAAATATGGATAATAACAAAATATATAAAAATGAAATAAGACAGTCATGGTTTTGCGGGGCAGCATTTGAATTTAAATATGATACTTGTGAATTTGATTCCCATTCAGGGGAATGATTTTATTTAAATTTCCCCACTCTGGTAGTAAAAGTGCCACACCCAGTTCTGTCACTTTCAAACAAGATTAATAATTATTATATAAATTATATGATAATTAAAAATTATTGATGTCAGCATTTTCATTTATCAGCCATTGCAAACTTTTAAACAACAATGTCAAACAGCAATGTTTGCAGTAATAAATGCCAAATAATAATAACTGTCTTAAGACTGAGTTAGCAAGTCTGGACCTCACTAGACATGAATTTAAATGAAATGAAATGTAGTAAGCTGATAGGATTTGTAGTGTATAAAGGTTATAAGTTAATGAAATTTGTTAAATAGAGGCAAATAATGCTTTTGTTGTTCTTTTTGTCTGATTGAGGCCGATGTTGCAAAGAGGCACAAGGGTGTGACTGTAACGCGACTGTTGTGGGTTCGATCCCCACTCTAGGAAGTAAAATATTTATTTACATAGAAATTTCCTAAATATATAAGAAGGTCTTGAACAAATGTTTTGGTAATGTAAAAATATATTTTGTATTAGCTCTTATGGTTTTTGTTACATTAAGGTTATACTGTATTACATTTTAACTGTCTTAACTAAGTAGAATATTAATAAATATATAATAAATATGTTTTTAAATGTTTAGATGAATCCATGTGAGCATCCAATTGTCATACTCAAAGATGTAGCTCATCAAGAACTAAGACAGCTATTACAATTTATGTATCGTGGAGAAGTTCATGTGCGGCAACAAGAATTATCAGGTTTCTTACACACAGCTGAGCTGTTGCAAGTTAAAGGCCTTACAGGTGGTAGAGAGGTTAGTATAAAATAATACGGCATTTTATTTTCAATTTCTTTTGGCATATTAAATGTTGTGACCAAAATTTGTAACAAAATTGTTATCAAGATTGCTATTTTTAAATATAATTGTTTGTAGTGCTAATTTTATTTAAATTCTTAATTTTGGGCCATGTTTGGGTGTAGGATTATTATAATATGATATGAACCATTATATAATATATAATGGTTCATAGCTGCATTGATTTATGCACATACATAACATTAATTCTTGTGTTCAATCATAATTTAACATAAGGAGGAATAGAGCCTGATATTTATAATGATAGGAGATTAGAGTAAATAAAAATAATGATAGTTCAGTTTTAAAGAATGTAATTTTATTAAACTGACAAATACTTGAGAGAATGTTCTTATGCAAATGTTAAATACCAAAAAGAGACACTATAAAAAGGCGCCAATCTTTTTGTAGCAAAAAATTAAAAGACACTAATTATATGAAATTATTTCAATTGATATTCCAACAATAATTAATGTGAAATAAACCTCTACACTAATTGAAAACTAACTAGAAAAAAATAAGAAGCCATTGTGACACTATTATATAAAAACACTTAGTGTTGTAAATTTATTATATTATTTAATCTTTCTTTGTAACTTCATGCTGTATCCCGCATAAAGCATGGTATGAAGAAGGAACCTAGTGTTAACAATATCTGTTCTTCACCTGCTATCCAATTTTCGACTCAATGTCGCACTTTGACATCTTGAAATGAAATGAAAATAATTAATTCGTTTGAGTAAGATCTAATCCACAACCGTTGTTCTTGTAGTTAACCGCTGCCTGCTGTGTGCCACAACGGCCTCGTGATCTGCTATATATCGTTTTTGTAAATTGCTTACAGAAAAGTGAATCTCCACCTCCAGTTTCTGAGGAAGACACATCTTTTACAAGGGCTCCAGTGGAGCCTGTGTCTGATAGTCTACCAGAATGGGTGCCGCCCTCTGACGAGACAACCCCTGAGGTGTCACAGGAGTCTATGGCATCGGGCCCTAAAGAGGAGGCAGCCAGAAGTCCTTTAAAACGGTAAATACTTGAAAATATAATACATGTTAACAAATATACTGGGATTTTTAGAACAAATGAAGGTCCCTAATGTACAAAGAGTGTACATTAGGGACATCATATCTACATATCTAACTAAGTCTTAAGAATTTTAAATATAAAAAAATATTAATACAGACATTGATGTGGTAAGGCATCAAAATAAAAACACAAAATCTAAATCAGAATAACTCAAAACATCAAAATGTCTTTCAAATAATGCGGTAACGGAGTGTCTTAACACCAGGCTCTCTGCTTGAACTGCTGTGTATCAATCCCATCGTGGTCAGTAGGTTTGTTGGTCCCTTCAGTGGAATAGGCTATTTTCTTTTCTTGTCCCTAAATCAAGCAAAACAAAATGTCTTGAATCGATGATTGAAGATTCACGTTGTCTGTCCTGCTATAAGGGATTAAGTGAAGCTGAAAACAAATGAAATCATACTCAATACATTTTCTTTCACAGATTATTAAAAAACACATCGAACAAAAACAGCTACAATTCCAACAAGAAGAAACCAAGACCAGTAAACGACAGTCCATCTCATGCTGAAAACACCGAATATGCTTCTGACGGGTAAGTCTATAAATATACCGAAAAATATAATTATTTTTTTATACTTCACATATTATTATTTTAATTATTATTTTAATTTTTATTTAATTTTGTTAAATAGGGCACATTTTGTTTTGTTTATTTTTATTTCATATACAACTTTACAGCGAACCAATGATTGACTTCGACAACGACATGTTTCACAACGTCCTCGTGTTACCAGACTCAGGCAAAGAATCAGGTGAGTTCAAATGAAAAACGATTCGCGAAAAATATAGATGTATTATAATAAAATTAAAGATGGTTGTGGATTTGGTTATCACTCGGGGAATTACTTGCATATTTAAATGAATTAATTCATTAATCAGAGAGAGAAATAAAATCGATATTTAATCGATATTGTTTTTTGTACCGAAGGATGGAATTGCAAATCCGGCGGTGTCAAGTGTCCGTCTTGCCACCGATTTTTCGCGAATCGATACAACTTGAAAGTGCACATTCGGGACAAGCACGACACTAGGGAGGGTACCTTGCAATGTGACATATGTCAAAAGCGCATGAGGAACCCCTCCTGCCTGCGCGTCCACATGTACCACCACCGCAAGCAGGCCGCCTATCTGGCTCAACTCAGCGCGCAAGGAGATCAAATGAGACACGTGTATGTATTGTTTCTGTTAGTTGGTTATAGTACGGTCCACGAGTCGTGGGCGCTTTGAAGTTAGGATTTATGAACGTTTGTGCTTTGGTCATTCCAGAAGAGAGTAATCAAAATCACGACTTGTGGATCGTATTTGTTTAATTTATGTACTTAATGCACTTTTTAATTGTTTTTTTTTTTTAATTTTTTTTTCCGTATATTTCTTTTTTGGTTTTGGATTTATATTGAATATATACTATGTTGGTTGTTGTGGAGTTTATCGTGTTGTATTTTACTATATTATGTGTATTGTATAAGAAAAATTTATTTCATTCGCAGTGTTCAAAATATGGGAAACAAGTGGCGCAACGAATCAAATGCGGAATTTAGAGAAATTGACACGTAAGTGTTAATAAGTTAACTTATTTGATAATTTTTATTGAGTTTTTTTATATATAATATATATGCGAAGTTCATATTTTATATGTGTGTATAGGTGTGTTTTAGCCATAAAAGTTTTATATTCACGTACTTATTTTCATATTAAAAAAATATTATGATGAAAATGTTATGAGAACACTCTCTCACATTGAATGCACCCTTTGTTGCTGGTTCCCCAACTCTGTGAACTAAGAATTAATTCTGGCAAGACAAAGAGAAACGTGAATGTGAATATAGCCAATTCACACGCAATATCTAGAATTTAGGCGGGTAAAGGAGAATGGAGTGTTGTGACACTAGGCTAACTTTGTTTTAACTTTCTTACGCAGAAAAAATAACTGTTTATATATTTATGTAAGGTTGCCTCGCTGCTATTTCAGCAAGATTAGCTCTAGCGAATTGACAAGGACTTATAGCAACGATTCCTATTAAATAATTAATAATTTTAATTAATAAATTTATAGAATAAGCAAAAATATGTTAATAATGCATACCTACTATTACAAAACCGTTACGCAAACGAAAAAGTCAGTTTTATTAAAAGGCAACGTAGAGTACCGAAAATAGAGTTTTCCTTTTTATTCATGCATTGTGTAATACGTGGAATCCAATACGTAAGGTCGGTGACTATAATAAAAAATATACTTTATATATAGAAGTAAAAATTGAGGTCAGTCCTGATGGAGGGGCACAGTGTGACAGATTGTGGGTTCGATTCCCATTCGACGAAATAAAATATTTAATATTCTCTTCTTCGCTCTGGTGTCGAGGCAAAGCGCGGCGTTGAATTCAACCATTCAATGCGCAATACCCCCTGAATTCGGCGGAAAATGGAGAACGGAGTATCTTAATACTTTGTTTACTCTGCATACCTCGCTGTGTGCGGGATACAGCGTGATGCTAAAAAAAAGAAAAAGTTAAGATGAGCATATGGAAATCCGAAGGAAAATCGCCCGCTAATGTTATTGCTACATTATAGCCAAATTATACAAGATCTTTACATTATATATATATATATATATATATATATATATATATATATGTGTGTGTTATTCTGACGTGTAAATTATTATTGTAAAGTTTCATCTACATCCGTTCAGTAGCTTTTTCGTCAGACTAAAACAAACATCCATCCTCACAAACTTTAACATTTGTAATATTATTATTAAGTAGTAGGATGAAATGAAGCCGTCGTGGCGCAGGTGTAGAAGAGTGTGACTAACGTGACTGTTCTGGGTTCGATCCCCACTTTTCCCCACATTCCCGGGAAGGAACTTTTATTTATTAATATTTTCATTTTTTCGCTCTGCCATTATGGCAAAATTCGGCGTTTATTTCCGCCACCCAACACGTAATGCCTCGAAAAAAATCTGCTAAAAGTGGGGAATGGAGTGAAATCTAGGTTCCCTCTGCCTACTCTGCTAAATGCGGGGAACACCGTGAAGCTGACAAAAAAAAATTGTAGGATGAAATGAAATTCTTATGAGATTGAATGGTTCTAGTAGTAACGCTCTCAATGCTCCGGCACCGGTTAAAATAACCATACTGGACCTATGTGTGTTAATTAAATTAATTAATTATTATAAAAAAAAAACTAATCAATTCTGCAGAAACCATCGGTATGTTTATAAATTACACTAATATCAATTTTCGATGTTCCTATGTTCGTCTTAAGGTTAACAGCGAATTTATATTTCTTTATTTTTAAAAATTGCTTAACATTTTCGCTTTTGATGTTGCATGTGCGATTTTTTTTTCGCTTCGCCCTCCCGTACAAGGATGATATTGAACAAGGGGATGGCGAGGCATGACGTGTCTAGCCGTTGCATGTACCGTTAATATAATAATACATCGATCAGCGCGGTTTGCGCCACACAGCTTCCAGACGGTCTAGCTTTGAATTAGGGGTGGGTTTTTCTGGACGGCACACCCAGGCAAGGGATAATCAACCCTAAACACTACAAATAAAGGTCACTTTAGCGAATGTCACTTGCAACATAATACCTTCATATGTCGCTTCATCTCATCTCGTTAGATGCAATTATCGATCCGCGCGTATCAAATGCGCCAATCAGAAAGGGTAGATAGAGTCCTTTGATTTTAATTACTTGGTACACTTTGCCGCGGTCGCCCCGAGCGATACAGTCGTTTTAGTTTATTAATAATATTGTGATTTTTAAAATGCTCTGCGACGGTTTCGACGCTAAACTTGTCTATGCGTAAGATTATTTTTTTTGAGGTATTTTTGTATTGTTTTTTTTTAGTTTTGTGTTCTCCTTTTTTTTCTTGTTTTTGTTCGATTTATTTTTAATGTTAAATAAGGGCGCCGTTGTGAATCGTTCGTGTTGTATAGTATGACGTTTTTCTTTTATCGTGGGTGTCGTTGTAGTGACTTGTGCGAATTTAAATTTATGTTTTGAATTTAAAGTTAAATTGCGTAATACTTTTAAGTTTTAAGTGAAGCAAACAGGTGTTGTTCAATACGAAGTTTTACTATGTCTGCGCTAGCGGATTCAATAACGATTCATGATTAACATTAATACATTTATTTATAATTGTTGTTAAGATAATCTTTCGAATAATTTAATTCGATAATTAATTTCGATATTAATAATTTTTCGGATAATTAAAGATATTTATACATATTTTTATGAATCTATACGTTATTCCAGTTTATCGGCGCCGACACCAGGCGAGGCCAAGGCCGAGGCCTCAGTCCAAGAGGCCACCATCCCCAAGGTTGAGGCCAACGAGGCCGTATGATTAGCACCGAACCCTACGGACGATGACTTCGTAGACCCGATAACCTTGGCTGATATCTTCACTCAACAGTTTCGCTGGAAATCATTGATATTTGGACGAGTTGAGCCCAATGACAGGAAAATGTAATTTGAATGTTCAAGACATCGATATTTATATAGTAATGTTTTATATTATTTACTCGTATATATTAACATATGGGCCAGTAAAGTTGGAACTAACGCTCGAAGCAGCTAAGTTCTTATTTCTTACAATTATTTCCAATATTGGATACGAGGTGGCTATTAAGTCTCATAATTACGACACATCTCAATTTTATTATTAATAATTATTTCTACTTTTATATGTACATTTTTTAACATAATAATAGTGAGGTTTTTTTTATCGATGATAGTATTTTATAGCATTTTGTATAACCGTAACTTTTAACTGTGTATGGTAGTTGTAGGACTACTATACTCTACTTGTGGCCGTTTGTGAAGTTCTTGAATTAAGATAAAAAAAATTGAAATCGATTAAAGTGATTTAACTGTGATTCTAATGGAAATTTATGAAAACATGTGACATACATGTTAAAATACTCAGCTCATTCATCATAAAAATAACGCAAGAACTTCATAAACGAATATAATTAATAGCTATACTATCTTATATTTCATTATAATAACCATATATCTTAATTATTAGTATATTGAACTCGAATCACGTATATATTTGTATCCAGTGTATACTGTTGAGACGAGTGTTGTATATTTCTACATTCCACCACATAAGTTCCAAAGACTGAATCAAAAACATAGAAAAAGTTGCAACGGTATATTATTAATGTATATACAGGATGTGTTGCAAACATTACTAGTTGTGTAATCATTATACGTAGTTAATCATAATCAAATTGCTGTCTATATTGTCGGTGTTGTATTTTAAGATAATCATTCGATTTTTCGATATAAATCTAAATTGAACAATATGTTACTTGTCTAAAGCAACATATTGTTAATTTTCTAATAATATTTCATAAATAAAATTTCAAATATTAAGCTACCTATATAACCGATGATACTGCATAATTATAATAGAATATCAATCAATAAATAACGTTAAAAACAATCATATGAATAAATAAACACATCCTGTATAATAAATAGGTTAAGTAAAGGTCTGTGCCGCCTCGATCGATGTATGTTTCAAGCTTTATGTATTAGTGTAGCTAGAATCTCGAAATCATCTACAGTTTTTTTTTATAAAAGCGGTTTTTTTTCTCTTTGGCATCAATACTTAGGGTTACGAGGTTATTAGATGCGTTATAGTCACGGGATTTTTAAAAAAAATATTAATATATTATTATTAGTTTTGAAACGACCACGAAGGTAGTGTGTAGGCAGCTTTTTCGGTTAGTTCTAAATATATGTAATGTTGCCATTCCAACAAATGTACAAACAATGTGTATTTTTTTTTATTTCACGAATTTTTTTATCGTCTGCATTCAGTATAATACAAGGACAAGATTTTAAATAACCTTACAGTACAAAATACCTTATTGTGTATATTATTCATTTTATAAAGTATATGCTTTACTTAGTAATTGTAAGATTTTATTTTGTTTATTTTAAGATTTTCCATATTCGTAGTAACAGTGTTTTATACGTACAATATTTTTTTTTAGTTTAGTCCGGCATTTTTATTTCATTATTTTATAAATACAAGGGTTCTAGGTGTAGTTAAGTGAAATTTTGTATGTACCTCATGTTTGAAAGGACTGTTTAGTAATAATTAGGTCGCCATCACAGTTTTGGTGTACAATGGACGCGGCGAGGTCCAGGCCAGATCTATTAAGAAGGAATATAAGAATATTCTCAATGCCACCCTTTTTCTACCATTTATTAAATTTCAGTAGTTAATTAACTTTTATATTATAATATAATTTTTATCTTCATCTGTTGTGCAGGCGTTGAATGAAGCTTTAATTTATCGATTCGTCCCATCGGTTTGAAGTCGGATAACGGAAGTTGTTAGTCATTAGCTCTCTCGTTAAATGTTTATACGTACAATGGAAGCGAGTTGTGCATCGGATTAGCTTTTATTAGTTTTTATTTTTCGGATTTACATAATATATTGCGTTATGCCGTCCCGATTTAAGACAAACTAGTTGTTTCAAGCTCCAATTGAAATTAAATCAAATTTATTATATGTTATATGAGATCTAGTATCTTGAGATTAAATGTACCCCAGCAAGTTAAAATACGTAACTACAATAGTAGTGACGTAACACGTCTATTAGTAGATATCGAATGTGTTTTATGAATAATTAATAGATACGAACGAAACAGGGTGAAAGGACACAACCAGCAAAATATTTTAGCTTGAAACCACAAACCGAAAAGCTCAATTCATATGTTGTGATCGCGTACTGTACCTCTATATAGGAATAGGAATATAAATACTAACGTTCATATCTAGATTTAAAATGGGCGAATATCGATTATCGATAATGTCTCGATATTCATATTTCATATTAAATTGAAATTATATTATTATGGTTTGGGTAAATCTATGTGTAACCGTAACATTAAGGGGTATAACTAACTAACACAGTTTTCTATAGGGTTTTCTATGTTTACATTCCATTAGTTTGTAAGTCCGTATAATCAACCTGATAAGGTAAAGTATTTATATATTAAGTACTCTTAGAGTAAGCTCTATATATATATATATATATCTATATTCGAAGGAGATTATTATGTTTTTTTTTTCTATGTAAGGCACATTTCTTATTTTTTTGGTAGCTGTATTATTATTTTAGCGTATATAGCGATATTTTTTACCAAATTTTTTTTATACCAATGCTCTTTATATTATGTGTCGGTGTAGGGAGGCGCAGCTATCGGTCTTTGAACGAATACGTTAGATAGAGGCCGAGCCTGTAGAGGTCTTGTTAGCCGCGTTGTTTAGTGTTAATTTAGGTTTTTTTTTATTTTGATTAAATACTCATTATACATCACGACATAGGTTATATATCTTTGTCGATTTTTCTCAAATTCCAAGAGTTGTTGCGTTACTGCAGTCCATTTTGTTGTTGTACTCAAAATGTGATTTGAGAACGTTTGAAAATGATATCGATAATTTTATGTTTTATTTATCCGTGGCATTCCATTACTGTACATTCCAATAAATATTATATTAATATTTAAAAAAAAGTTTTAATTTGAGCTAGTCAGCGTTCTTCTGATCATATGACATACTTTGGGCTGTGGAAATGTGCACAACTTGACCAAATAGTAATTTGTTCGTATTAGAATCTTATAAATTTCAATTTATTTACTGCTGCGTTTAGATTATATTGAAATCACCTGTTTACCTTTGGGTTATTTTGTACAATAAGTGCTCAAATATTTATGTCTATTTTAGAGGACTTTTTCATGACAAATTAGATGTATGTAGTTTGTAAGTCGTAAAATATGTTCGTTTGGTACATATCGATTGTAACTCGATTCTGTGTCAATCGATTTCCGTCTTCAATTTAATTTTCTTGTACACAAACAGTAATAATAATTTTTAATTATATTAAGATCACGTATATATTCAGAACCGTCACTTTGTCGTCTCTCGCCATATAATTATTCATAATAGGTGTCTAGTAGTACTTTCTATAACCTCTTTTTTTAACATTTTCACGTAGTATTAAGTCCAAATGATATCGTACTTTCCTTTTTCTTTATCAATATCAGGGTATATAATGAAAAACTAAAATGAGCTTCATGTCAGAATTATCGAATTCAGTAATGATAGTACACAAGTATCTATTGCCATTTTTTTATAAAATTTAAAAAAAGTAAAGTATGTATAAGACCTCTATCGAAACTGTCATAAAACTATAAGTAATTCAATATCGATAATTGGAATTACGTTTGCTGTCAGTTGAATTTGAATCGATTTTATCCCATACATTATTCATAAATTCAGTTTTATTTGATACATCAGCGTAATATTGTGGTATTGAACATATAAAGAAATGTTGTGAAATTGGCCAGTATTTGTGAGGGTCGCTGTCTAAAGACTTGGCGAGGTATATGCGCATTTTGCAGTGATATATTTCGTCCTTTAAGAGATGGAATCTCTCGTAATCGAAAGGCTGCTTCTTTGTCAAATGTGATAGTATTGGCGTAGAATTGTACGTGTATGTAAAACGTTTTTTGAGATTTTTAAAATTTTATACTGTCAAACAAAAAAAAACATTGACTTTTCGAAGGTTTTTATTAATTAACACTTAGCGTTATATCGACTCAGAGTGTGTTTTGTAACAAATAATCTATGACTCTTTTTAATTTCAATAAATAATAGAATAAAAGTGAAAAATAAATATGAAAAATTATTATATTTTGATTTTTAACAGAAACGAGGTTAACAAAGATGGACTGGATGGACTTATCTCTTAAAGAGATTTCTTCCAGTTTCTTTTTAATTATTTTAAACATTCACTACAAATGAACACATACATTTTAACAATGATAATCTCAATAATTTTCGATCACTGTTTAATTATTTCACTGTAATCATCATATTTAAAAAAAAATAATAATTTTATTAACTTATTAAAAAATATACATTGCATACTAAACCTTTTTTTTTAAATATTGGAATATATATTTTTTGTAATATAATATAAATCCAAATGTTTTATATCTACCGACATTTTTTAGTAATCTTCTTTGTTCTATGATCATTATGATATAACAAAAAGCATATTCTGAATCGATGACGTAGTTAGTGTTGGTGACATAACGCGAGTGAGGCCAAAGGCCAGAATAGTTAGCATCGAAAACGTATCGATATTCTATTATCGATATTTCTTATTCTAACAATGTTATTTAATGCGTTGTAAACGATTGAAAAGGAAAGTAATAATGTAGGTTGTATACTCGTAGATTACACTCATGGCATTCCATTTTTATTATTTTTTTATAAGTTGTAATAAACACAAATAAATGACAGCATTCCCACTAAGCGAAGTGCATTTGGAATTTTTTTACAATATTTTTTTATTTTCGTACTCGAGCGCATTGATTGCGTTTTCTCTTTTTTTTTAAATTAAATTTTGAGATTTGTCTGTGGACATATCTATATATATATATATTAGATTATATCACTTATTTTTGTATATTTTATTATATTTTACATCACTTCGAAAAACGAACAAATGCGGGATGCTCTCTAGTGGTGTGATTGATTTATTTTTATATTTTTACATTGAGATAAACGCTAATTACGTTTTTGTACATTTACTGTGATTATTGCCGATCTGTATTTACGGTGTTTTTTAGTCTGCTAGAGATCATTTTGAATTTTTGATTTATTATTTTATTTTTAAGTTGATCTTTGCGGTGCAAAGACGTGTAACTGTGTAATTAATCTATTTCTGCACAAATACAAGCATTTGCTATATATGTAACTTTTGTCAACTATGCTATATTATATAGGTGTCCAGAAAGTAGGGATGAATATTGAAGTGCTGTAGAACTTTTTATTGAAAAAGTATTATTTTGTAAATATATAAATATAGTGTAGAGCTAATTTCTCCATTTATGTTCGAAAATTGATATCCCCGATATGACTCACTAAGGGCCGACGGTAATAGGCAATGTGTTCATTGAAGATGCTTATAATAACCGTTTGTATTTCCTACTTCAATTAGTGTATTGTTTGTCGTTTGTACACGTTCCAGTTTTTATTTCACAAATCTCCCACAAAATAAAATTTCGTTAACGTAATTTCCTTTTGTAAACAAATTATTTCGCACTATAAACCAAAAATGCTCACCAAACAATAGCTATCACGGCTACCCAGTGGGAAGGTTATCAAACGTGAAAAAACAAAGTTACCTTTTTTCCTACTTCCTGGACAACTATGTAGGGCCACATGAGACTGCGAAAACAGAATATAAATCACAATTATGTAAAATATTTATTTTGTAAATATTACTGTAACAATACTTACATATTCATGTAATTTACATATACTACACATTTAATTTCCCTTATCTTCGGACTGAAATTAATTCTCTTCTGAACTAAGAAACTTAGCACTAATTGTCTCATATGGCCAGTGAAGCTTAACAAAAATGAAGTCGAACTTTAAAGCTTTAGAAACGGAAAAGGTCCCAGAAGATAATATATTCTTGAAAAATATTTAATTTCTTTGTTTATATATTTGCTATTTGCCGTCTTAAGATTTCATATAAAAAATATTCGATTTTGACTTTAGTTCGAACTTCACTTTAGCTTCATCATTCTATTTTTTGTATTTCAAAAGATATTTCAATAGCAGTCTTTTTATTAAGTGATAATAATATAATTAAATACAAAATAAATATTTTGATCATGTCATACAGTCAAATGTTAATCGATCGGCAGTCGCGTCACACATTGCAATGTTTCGACGAATGTCTCGTATATCTCGAATATGTCGGAACTATACTCGTTTATACTCATCATTTTTTTTTATATTTTTACTTTAGCTCTTTTAAAAGTAATAAATTATAATTTTTTATATTCGTCATTTTATTTTACCTTTTCCTTTATTTTTAGCTAAATATTTAATTTTAAATCATTATATTTAGAGGTCAGTGGAGTCTTAACACTAGGTTCTCGGGTACCCCCTGCCTAGCTCTGGCTATGTGCGGGAATAAAACAAAATATTATCTTTGTATATATATGTATTTTGTGGTTAATGAAAAACTAAAGGTTTAATATGAAAGCTCTAGTTCACGTAGTGGCTCAAATTTTGGTGGAAAAATTAGAACGTAGCCCTAAGTTTAATAAAATAAATATATTTAAGTCTCAATTTTAACTCCCATTTATACTGCTTGCGACTTTTAATGCTAACAATAGATGGCAGATGGCGCTGGGATTAAGAATATAGACTTGTCAACGAGTAACTTTGTAAAGAATTAGGCTCTTAACTTCATAGCAAGAAATTGATTAAGTTTCCTTTATGAAATAAAAGAAAAAATAATGTCTACTATATATATTTCATTTTTAATACAATTAGGATATAGGTAAACATATATTGTATTGTTTTTATTTTAAGCAAATTATATTCTTAGCCAATACATGTAGCTCCTAATTCTTGGGTAAGGCAGTAATGCTTCAGTTGCTCCTATGCCTACTACTACTGGACATCTATCGTAAATGTATTTGTCACAGACATTTTTCAATTGTTTGGCTGTTATTTGATCTATAGCGATCAATTTTTCCAGAAAGTGAGGATGGTAGCCGGTACGAAGAATATTTTGGCCAAGTTCGAGACAAGTTCCTACGGTACTATTGTAATTAATTATCATCTTTGATTTCAACTCGTTCTTTGCTCTGAGTAGTTCTCCATCAGTCATCATGTGACATAGGCGCATCCACTCGTCTTGAACTGTTAAGACCATATCATCGACTTCCTCTTTCGGTGATACGAATTCTACTCCCCACAATCCTGTATCCTCATAGTAATAGCTGAATGTTTTATAATATTCACAAAGTTTCCCCGAAGATGCGATATATGCAACGTGAGTACCATGGTTCATTCCGCCTGGTTGCGAACCATCCCAGCCGCCGATAACTGAGGACGCTAAATCTATACAAAGCTTATCTTCATCACAAAACGACGGTCCCTCTACAGCAAGAGCTATATATCCTACATTCATCGAGTCATCTCGGTACACTAATTGTGAACCTGTATACCGGGCAGGTCCCAAAGTAGCAGATTGTGAACACGCATCGCTTTTTCTAATATTTTGTTCGATCAAATTTAACATAACGTCATGTTTGACTCCGCCGACTGATGCCAATACCATTTTTGTTGGAACAAATATCTTGTTCATATAATCACGGACGGCGTTAGAATTAAAATTACTAAGATTTTTACTCAAACCCATTACAGTCTGACTCAGCGGTGTGCCCTGAAATGCCGTTGAATGTAGATAATCATGCAACACCTTTGATGGACATTGATCGTGCTCTAACATTTCTTTATAAATGAAATCCTTTTGAATTTCTATTTCAGGATTGGCATATGCATTGTTGAAAACACAGTTAAATAATATATCTAACGCGCGTGTTGAAACGCTTGCAAGACATTCTACATAGAAAGATGTCATATCACGAGTTGTACAACATTTGAATTTCGCTCCTATATTTGTCATTTCACGTTCCAGATCGGTTTTCGTCTGTTTCTGTGTTCCCTTATAGACGAGATGTTGAAAGAAATATGTTATACCATTTGATATGTTGTCCTCGTGACGAGATCCTGCGTTGATGAACAGTCCTATACAGGCATTTCCACATTTTCTTTCTTGTGTAGCAACCGTCAATCCACTGGTTGTTTCGAAAATTTGTACTTTAGGTGTTTCTTTGAAAACGTGCTTATATACTGTTGAGGTAATTTTATATCGCACACATCTCCTGTATAGTTTGATAGGATTCTGAAATAATTCCCAATGAAGTAGCATTTTAGCAAAAAATTCAATTGTGTTTACTCGAATACTAATTTCTACTATGATAAGACTTACGATATTGTCAACGTCTAGATAAAGATACAATATGCATATTTGATCTTCAATGAGGTTGTATATTTTTTTAATATCTAAAATATCCAAGAAGCCGTCGTGGCGTAGCGGCACAATTGTGTGCACTGTAACGTGACGGTTGTGGGTTCGATCCCCACTTGAGGAAGTAAAATATTTATTTACGTTTATATTCCATTTCTTCGCTCTGGCGTCGAGGCAAAGCGCGGCGTTAAGTTCTGCCACTCAACACGCAATGCCTCCAGAACTCGGCAGAAAGTGGGGACCGGAGTGTCTTAACACTAGGTTCCCTCTGCCCTCTTTGAAATTATATAATCTAGTTTAGTATTAAAATGATTGCCGATAGTATTTTGAAATTATATCAAATTATTACCATACTTCAGCTTACATAGGCACAAATAAATTTTTCTTATTTTAATAGTTTTGTATTTATAATCTATTAACCGATGACGTTAATACAAGTCTTCATATTATCTATCTTTCTAATAATTGCCTTTTTTCATTTCATCTTATTCGAGTAGATTCTGTACTTGTGGAAACGTCTGCTCTAACAAAGGCACGATAATTTACTATGTTCAATTTATTAAGAAAGAAAATCAAAATAAAACATTACTTTTCATCCGTCCATAAACCAATGTCAACAACAGGATTAAACATTAAAATCATGTCAAACGGCCTAAAAGTCGCTACTAGAGTAATGGATTCTCCTCTTTTTTGTGCATCAATTTTCATTAAATGCGGATCACGATACGAAAATACTTGTAACAATGGTATTACTCATTTTATCGAGCACTTAGCCATGTCGAATAAAGATCTACAGGAAATTGTGTACAATAGTTGTGTGAAACTCACGTCGGTCACCACTAGGGAATATCAAATGTTCTCAGCTGTAAGTCCAGTGGAATGTACCTCTGATTGTGTGGAGACACTTTTCAAAATAATTTCTAAAGTTGATGATTACGACGACAATGATTTGAATTTGAATAAACAAAATATTTGTTCCGAGGCAAGTGATTATGACGACAATCCCAAGTCAGTGGCGTTTGATTATTTACACCAAACGGCATTTCAAGGAACTCCTTTAGAGCAGAGCGTGATAGGTCCAACAAAAAACATTTTAAGCTTCGATAAAGCTGTAATATCGCGTTTTATTAAAGAAACGTATCAACCACAAAAGTTATTTGTAGCATTATGTGGAAATGTAACACATACAGCCCTAATGGATGTAGTTAACATGAATCTACACTGCTTGAGGCACAAGAATTGTAATCCAATAGAAACTGGCACTCAACGTTTTACAGGATCTCAAATTATTTACAGAGACGATTCCATGCCTTACGCTCACATTACTATCGCCGTAGAAGCCCCAGGACGGAACTCTCCTGAATATTTAACGTGTCTGGTTGCTAGTTGCCTGGCAGGATCGTGGGACAGGACTCAAGGAGGATCTATGGCAAACGGATCGCCGCTAGCGCGTGCGGCTTCCACTTCTTTATTATGCGAGAGATTTGAATCTTTTTATATTGCATATGAAGATGTAGGATTGTGGGGAATCTATTTTGTAGGCGATCGCTTTTGCTTAGACGACATGGTCTCTAACATACAAGACCAATGGATGCACATGTGCACTACTATTGGACAATCTGATGTGGAACGGGCAGTTAATTTAGCCAAACTTCAATTGATCAAACGAATGACTGGCGCTATTTATTGCTGTCGCGATATAGGATCTCAGTTGTTATACGGTTCAGAAATAAAAACTTCGTCACAACTTAACAATGAATTGTCCAATATAACAGATAAAATGGTTAAAGAGTTTGCATGCCAATACGTTTATGATAAGTGTCCTGCTGTAGCAGCTGTAGGACCTACTGAGGCGTTACCGAATTACACTAGAATAAGATCTGGAATGTATTGGTTAAGGTTGTAAAACAATGATAAAATAAATATTATACTTATATAATTTAATGTATAATGTAAATTAAATCAGCTTCACATAGCAGGGTCGGCAGAGGGTTAAGACATTCCGTTCCCCACTTTCTGCCGAATTTTGAAGGCATTGCGTGTTGAGTGGCAGAACTCAACGCCGCGCTTTGCCTCGTAATGTAGAAAGACATATTTAAATAGAAAAATGTAGATGTTTCCAATATTCTAATAATTAACTCTACATACCAAACGCACGTTGGTTTAGGGCTTTGGGTATCTTGGATACCTTACTTGGTAGAGCACAGAGTTTGAGTCCATTTACGCAATTGTAAAGGCTTGAAAAATTCTAATTATTATTTATATTCTTTTTTAACATAAGATGAAAGCAAAAATAATAATTTGTTACTATATTGTAAAGTACTCTAAGAAAAAAAACACTCAAATATGTATTAACAAAAAAAAATACGAAATTAATAAGAGTTCCAAAAATTATCTTCTGTTACTTGTATTAAGTCGCTCTGAAGTGTTTTTTTTTGTTTATATTCAATGTACAGATATTACCCTCTTTACAATTTTATTGTAAAGATTCCTCTTGAATGAGAAATCTATTGGAACATATTTAAAACATTAATTTCAATCAACGATCTAGTGAGCCATGCTATATTACAATACACGTTATATACTCGAACGTACTCTATATTTTTATATTGTAAAATGATTGGATAATTTGTTGAAGAAATAAAAATAATTATGTCTAACGGAGCCACTGTGGGCTTAGTTCTAGATACAGGTTCCTTATTTACTAAAGCTGGATTTGCGGGAGAGTGGTTCCCTAGATGTGTTATACCAACAACCGTAGGACGGTAAGTACGTATAATTTGGGTTAACATATACAAAAATGGTGTTGAAATATTATAATTTGACTATATATTTGCTTCACTGCTTCGATATTGAAAGGAAAGCTTAAATTTATACAAAAAAAATAACGTTACCGTAGGCACGTAGGTTAATTGGTAGAGTACTTTGACGGTACTATATTCAAATTTATACACGGTATTTAAGTAAAACCTCCGACTAAAACATATTTAAGGTTATAAGTTTGTATATGCGTGTGTGTCTGTGTATGTGTGTATCAGTATGTCTTTCTTTGCTCCTTTAGCTCTTAAACAAATGATTCAAGTATTCAAATATTATTTTTAAGATTGGCTCTCTTTTAGTTGCTTATAAAATTTTTAGAGCTTTTTATGTTTTTAATTATCAATCGTTCCTAGTTTTCGACACGATGGTCTAATAGATGGAGTATCAGATTTATGTTTCGGACACAAAGCTATTGAAAGCAGAGGAACATCGACACTGTCTTGGCCGGTCAAGGAAGGTCTCGTTGACAACTGGGGAGATATCGAGAAGCTTTGGCACCATATATTTTATAGAGAACTCCATGTAGCCCCAGAAGAGTCACAAGTTATGGTTTCTCTACATCCACTGACAGAGCGGCGGGATAAGTATAATCTATTGTGCATGTTTTTAACTTTTAAATGAGATTGATTACAAAAGCTTAAAAATAAAATATCATATTTTATCAATTTACATACCTTTTGAAATACGTGAATAAGACTAATGTTGTTGAACTTGTTTTTACAGGGAAAAGATTGCAGAAATATTATTTGAATCTTTTGGCATACATGACTTGTATTTAGCTGTGTCGTCCGCATTGGTGTTGCACGCGAGCGGCAGGACTACGGGGGTTGCGTGGGAGAATGGCCACTCTTGTGCCTATGCCTCTCCTGTGTTCGAGGGGTTCCCTCTAAAACACGCTACAATCTGTTCAGAAATCACGGGAAATTCTTTATCACATCGCCTTCAAAATCTTCTGGCGCAAATCGGTTATTCGTTCACCACTTCCATGGAACTCGACATATTAGATAAGATTAAGGTAAATAAAGTATATATTTTTCCAATATCATCATAGATGTATTACTTATATGTAGTTTTTTAGCTCTACGGTGTTTCCCGCACACAACAGGGGAGGCAGAGGGAACCTAGTGCCTTAGCACTAGATAACGTAGGGTTATATTTTCCGCCGAATTCTATAAGCAATACGTGTTGAGTGGCGGAACTCAATGCTGACTTTTGCTAAGAAATATTAAATATTTTATTTCTTAGAATAAGAATCGGACACGTTTACAGCCGCGGCTGTGCCCTTGCGCCACCTCTAGTCTCAATTAATCATATTTCAACTAATTATGTTTTAATTATAGATTAAATTATGCTATGTAGCAACAGATTTTGAAAAAGAATTGAAAGACTCAAAGAAAGAAAGCGTAAGTTACCCTCTTCCTGATGGCCAGCACGTCCTGATTGGGGAGGAAAGATTTTTGTGTCCCGAAACACTGTTTCGACCATTAAAAGACAATAGTGCAAATATTGTAGATGATATTTGTTCTAGTATAAATAAATGTGACAATGAATACAAACATTTGTTCTACGAAAATATCGTAATAGCGGGAGGGACAAGTTTATTTAAGGGTTTACCAGAGCGTTTGGGCATTGAACTATCGAAACGAGTAATTGGACAGGAGCAGGTGGTAGCACGGGTCGACGCCATGCCTTCGAGGCGATATGCCGCTTGGTTGGGTGGATCGATCTTGGCGTCACTCAAGTCGTCTCAAGGCTTCTGGATGACCAATAACGAATATGGAGATAATGGAGCCGAAAGAGTACATTATTATTTTTTTTGATTTTACAATTGTGTAAAGTTTTATTATTGTAAGTCTTGAATGATGTTATATTATTTATTTGTTAACAAATTAAGTTTATGTAAGAAAAATAATTATATTTGCAATAATTTCTTATGATAAATTTAAATGCAATCCTTGGAGAACTGGATAAAAAATAAGAAAAATTGATTATTTCCATTTTTTATTTCATTATATGTAATTAAATATACACTCATTGTTTATAACGAAACTATCTTTCTTCAAATATTCTCTGTCTATTTGTGTGCATATAAGTATAAAAGGTTTTGAAAAGTGTAGTATCAATATAGCAGTGAAAGTTTAATTAAACTTTTGCCTAATGAGACATCTAATGAGATTGAGAATCCGGTGGAAAGTAGGGACCGAAGTGTCTCTATTCTCTGTTTGCTTACCTACATGCGGGATACAGTCAGCAGATGAAATATTTTTTTTGTTATATTTTTAAAAATACCCTATTTAATATATGTACCCTATTTTATATATGTACCCTAAGTCAAGATACGACAGTAAAGCAATTAATTTAAGGTACTGTATGTATGAAATATATAAGGTTTATAAAAAAGTCAATAAATTTGTTTATCTGTGCAATAATTTTATATAGCAACTTGTCAAACATATAATATCACATTGTAATATTTAGTTACTTAAAAGCTAATATTCTCTAATAGAATACATTATAATGGCATTCGAAAAGCCAGTGGTCGTAATTGATAACGGTAGTTACAGTATCAAAGCCGGATTCTCATGTGATAACCATCCTGTTTCCATATTCAGAACATTAGTAGGAAGACCAAATTATCTACACGGGACGTACGGACGTGAACATTATGACGTTTGTATTGGTGATGATATAATGAATGCTAATGACTTAGAACTCTCACAGCCAGTTGTAAATAGTAAAATTTCTGACTGGGACAATATGGAAAGAATTTGGCATCATGTTTTCTACAAGGAATTAAAGGTTGCTCCAGAAGATCGATCTGTTATTTTGGCGTGTGGGCCCGCTGCTACGATGAAGGAAAAGTAACTTGGCTATTAAGTTTTTTAGCTTTTATATTATTATTGTAATCTGTATTCATTTAAGCAAAATACTTTTATTTTGATTTCCTTTCCTAAAAAATATTTTTCAAGTTCTACAGGACGGAAAGTAAACTAAATACAATTCTAAATGTTTTAGAATGGAGTGCTGCGAAATATTTTTTGAAACACTGAACGCTCCGGCGCTTTGCATACAATCTCAAAATGTCTTGGCTATGTACGGATCAGGCGTTACTACGGGCCTATGCATCGACTTTGGATATTCTACTACAAAAATTATGCCTGTCTTTGAAGGAGGTATGATCAGCTATGCAGAAATCGATACGGGTTTAGGAGGATTGCAAATATCAGAATATATCAAAAAAAGTTTACAAGAAAGGGACCTGTTTCAAGCAGTCAAAGTACCAGAGGATATTGAAAATATTAAAAAAAAATGCTACATTACACGGGACTGTGCGATGCAGAAAAGTAAATACGAAGTTAAATATAAAATAGCCAGTGGAGATGAACTAGATGTAACTAATGAAGTTTTCATGGCTGGGGAAATACTTTTTCAACCGGACCTAATTAAAAACGTAGATACTGAATATATTCCTTTACAAGACGCTGTAGTGACGGCGGCCTTGAAGTGTGATGATGAATTAAGATTGGAATTATATGATGCTATTGTACCTTGTGGAGGATTGTCTTTGATACCTGGTCTTAACGAAAGATTGGAATGCGAAATAGCAAATATAGTAAATCAGTCGGTGTCGATTCTTTCTTCACCTGAACCTTACACTGTTGCATGGCTAGGTGGTGCTGTATTTGCAGGGCTTTCTGATACAGAAAAATTGTTTATATTAAAGAGTCAATTTGAAGATCAAGGAGAAAAAATTGTGAAAAATAAATTTATGTAACCTGCTTAGATGAAACTCTTTTAACGAATTAATCTAGTATATTTAGTATTATACTTTTTTGCTAAATTTTGTGTAAAATTCTCTATATAATCAAAAACTATAGGGTACTTCCCATGAACCTTCAGTTATGAAATGTGGTACGAAGTGAAACTTTGTTATACAAATAAAAAAAAGTCCGAGAAGTGATAGTATATAGTCATAAGAAAAAACATTATTAATTTTTATTTGTAGTTCATTTCATACAAAATTGAGTTTTTAATCTTCCTGTTCACACACAACACCTGAAATTGTTATGGAACCAACCGAGTCCAACTTATAACGCACTTGGTCGGTTTTAACGGTACGAGTATAATTTTAAAAATACTAACCATTTATTTATTAATTTATTCCTAATTAATCCATACCTATATTATAAATTCGAAAGTAACTCTGTCTGTCTGTCTGTCTTTTACGTAACCAGGCCCAAACCTCGAATTAAATTGTGATAAAATACTCACATAGAGATACATAAGGGTGCCAGGATGAACATAGGATACTTTTTTTTTCTTATATTTGTAATTTTGCCGATATATACTAATATATTAAAATACTTACTAATTTGACATGCAATTTATTCCGCCATGTTAATAACAACCATCGTTACCGTTGCTAAGCAACGGCTTGTAAAGTTTGTTGTTTTAAGAAAACGTCACCCAAAATGAGCTTGCTTAAGGTATAGCGCGCACTAGTGATTTTTGTCACCGTGACTGTTGCGTCACTGTCACCGTGTACATTACACTTAATGAAGGTGCGCGCATTTGGATACGTGACAATTGGGTGACTTTTTGTCCGCGGAGGAC
>DWNA01000177.1:0-33905 GCA_018249835.1 Heliconius besckei | reverse complement strand
TATAATATAATTATATATATAATATAATTATATATATAATATTGAATGTTTTTTTATATAGCAATTGTTTTTTTTGTATTATATATCGCTTCCAAACCACGACAAAAACGATTTCCAGCGTCGATATATATTTTTAATGAACCAACAATAAGACAAAACTTAAAACATATAATTATAAAATCGCCAGCGTAAACGAGCTAGGCGTGGCATGCGCCGAAATGACAGCATGGTGCAGCAGCTTAGCCGCGGAGTGGCTGGGCGCGCTGGTGGCGCTGTGCGGCGCGCAGCACTATCCGCCGCACGCGCAGCACGCCGCGCCGCCGCTCTACCCCGACTTGCTGCACCACCGTGACCTGCACGACGCTGCCGCGCACGACGCGCTCGCCGTATTCACCTGCATACTTGTTGGTAAGTTGTTTGTTTGTGAGATTAAGGAAGGTCGTGTAATGATTTGTAATATTTTATTATTTTATTGTAACTCTCTGTCACAAGTGTATTTTAAAATATACAGTAATTTAGAAATATTTTAATGAATTATATATAAACTGGTTAAATAAAACATACTTTGTAAAATTTACTTCAAATGAAATATTACAAAAATTAATATCATCAGAAAAAAATTTTTATTCGACATAAAAATATATCTATCTCAATTGTTGTATTTTTCCTCCAGCACGGCATTGTTTTTCGTTGGAGGACTTCGTGCGGCACGCGGCGCTGCCGTCGCTGGTGAAGGCGTGCGGGGGCGGCGGCGCTCTGCCCCCCAACGCGCCCTCGCCCGACGCGGGCGCGCGCCTCACCTGCCACCTGCTGCTGAGGCTGTTCAAGACCGTGGATACACCGCAACCCGGTAAGGATTGTAATACAGGAGACGACTGTTGTTCCGCCGTTTCTAATAAACTACAAAATTCTACAATTAATAAATACGTAACTTAACGTACCTTAAATTTTGACGATCTTATGTAAAATACTCCGAAAGGTAGGAGAAAGTAGGTCCCTCTGCCTACCCTGATATGCGAGAGAAAGGTTGAACTACATATATTTTAATATTCCACTTACTATATAGGATTATACAGCGTGTCAACATCACCCGGCCCCGGCGGTGCGGGCGCGGGTGTGCGGTTGTCCTGCGACCGCCATTTGTTGGCCGCTGCCCATAAAAATATTGGTGTTGGGCCTGTGCTTGCCACGCTTAAGGCTATATTGAGTGAGTAATTATTATAATGTTTATTGATATTTAAAGATTCCGAAAATTCTATAGAAAGGTTAGTATTATATTACATAAAGATAAAAATGTAGATTTTTTTCCCAAATTGTTTAGAAAAAGTGGTGCTTATTTAGTTTGGTCTTAGTAGAGTAATTTATTTCTTAATTTTTCATAAAATTAAGAATGAGCGTAATATGATTTGTATGTTTAAAACGTGTCCGGTAATATTCCAGATTTTTATGAATAATAAAAGAAAAGAAAAAATAAATAAAATAATTCATATTATTTTATTTATTTTACATGTTTATGTCGATGATTTGGAAATGATTTTGTTTTAATTAGTGGTTGGTGATTCCACTGCCCGAGATGGAAGTAAACCTGGAGGAAAGAAATCTAGCGAACTTTCACATATATTAGGAACAAGTGACACTGTGCCTACCGACGCGCAGCTAGATCTCATGTCGTAAGTACTAACCAAAATGAACAATAACTTATGTAGATAAGGTTCAATTTTTATTAAACTATAATTATAAAAATTTATTTTGCCTTACGCTTAGATATATGGTTTTATTTTTATATCTATTGAAATCCAGTATTGCATAGTTTCATAAAATTTTATGTAACATACAAATGTTTTTTATTCTTAGGATGGTAGATACAGAGATGAGTGGGGGCCATAGAACTCCTAGGTTTGTTTTTGATTTTATGAGTTATGAGCACATTCACGTACCTTCATGGCTTCACATTACCGTGTGGTTGTCACCTCATTCCTCCCAGTCCTCTCGCCTAATTCAAAACTAATTATATGTATAATATTATATAATTGATATCGAACGTAATTGTTTTATTTAGCAATTTATTGATATATTTTTCATATCAGAATGCTTATAATGAAATAATTCGGCGTTGAAACACGCCAATAAGATGCAAAATAAAACAATACTAACTATACTATACATATATGAGGCAACATAATGAAATCTTTCCTTTATGTATTGGGGTCTGTTTTTCTGTGAATAAAATGATAAAATAATTATAAGCCTAGCTTTTCTTTGTTTGCTGGTACTCATTTTCATTACACTTATATGTTTTTATTAAAAATATGTTATATGTATGTTATTAAAGTTAATTATTTTAAAATTCAGTTCCATTAGACTCTGTTGACAGATTTCATAGTTTATTTATTCGAAAATAAAAACGATGGCTATATGGATACATGCATAGTCATTTATATATTCCAACAAAATTAAAAACATTGTATAAAACAATAATGCGGCAGTACTTAAGCAATGTTACGCGTCAAAGATTTTACTAAATTATTTCTTTTTACAAAAACAAATATTTTCATCAACTGTTTCTTTAATTATAAAAAAAAGTCTTATAATAAACATGTCACCTATTATATTTTTTTCATACGTGGGAATTAAATTGTAAATAACTATATCTTAAGTGTTCGTGTTTGTGGTTTATCTTAGGTGACTAACCTAAAAACTTTATCCAAAAACTCTCATGTGGAGGTTTTTCTTACAGCAGTTATATTATAAATATATATTTTTAAATAATATATGACTTTACAGAGGCAGTGGTGGAGTCGGATCAACTCTTCTCGACTCTTCCCAATCTTTATCTTCTTTAGCGAGACGCGTTCTTGCCGAGATATGTTCGGAAGAATGGGTTCTACAGAAATGCTTACAGAATCCCGATGAATTGTACCAACCTGATATGTTGTTGGACTCCATGTTAACGCCTAGGCAATCTCAGAGGTAAGTCAAAGATTTTTGAGAAAAAAAAAATACGAGGATTTAATCTGCGTCATAAAAGTCTATTATAGCCTGTCCTACTCAGACCTAATAGCTGTAAAAAATAATTTCATTTAAATCTACCTAGTTATTCCAGATACATTTGTTAACAGATTATTATTATCTTTTACAGATTACTTCATATGATATGTTACCCGGACTCAGCCAGTCACACCCACCCTGACCTCGACCAAAAGACAATGATCACTCGTCTATTAGAGGTAATAATTTCTTATAAACTATATTATTCATATAAAATACTCTGCTACATTAAGTGGAGAAATGAATAAATATATCATAAGAAACTCTATACAAAAGATGTTTTAAAAAAAACACAATTCTTATATTATTACAAAAAAACTGATTCAGAACTACCAAATTAAATTTCACCATAGGAATATGTCCTATGCTTTTGATAACATGTCAGCATTCAATTTAAAGTTTGTTTTTATTACAGAACTTAGAACAATGGTCGCTACGCATGTCTTGGCTGGATCTACAACTGATGTTCAAACAGTTTCCAAACGGCTCATCGGAACTCAGCTCTTGGTTGGATACAGTGGCACGTGCCGTTATCAATGTATTCCAACAGCCGGCACCCCCGCCGCCAGATAAAGACAGGTATAGTAAGATTTTGCTAGTTAAATGTATGTTGAGTAATAAAGATAGATATATTTGTACTTTTATTAAGGTAATGTAATACTTAAATAGGGAAATATCGTCGCAACATTATTGTACGTTAATTATATGGATGTGATAATTGAATGGGTACAGAGTGCGACATAGTCAGTACAAGCAATGCGGTCAGAGTTGGCTAGCATTGCCACCAATGACTTTAAAGATATAAAAACTTTTCTATGCTAGGCTGCGCTGTCTTGGCGCAGCTAAAGCTTGGCCAGCTAAGTTTGCCAGGTTAAAGATGAAAGTTGACTTTGCAAAACCTACACACGGAATAGGCTAGTGGTGTGGGAAGGATCAGTGATTGAATTACCAAATATTCCTTCCTTTATTTATATAATACCGAAATCGACATTACATTATTGTTTTTTTTATATAAATGAATATGATGTCAGGATGGGTACGGAGCGCGGCGTAGTGAGTACAAGCAAGTGGTCAGAGTCAGTATGGCTGGTGGCACCATTAGTGGCCAAGCTGCCACCTGCGGTGCAAGGACGCGTTCTGAAACAAGCTGGACAGGTACTGTATTTTATGTAATTGATAAAATATTATATATTTTATATTATTTTTTTCGTAATGCATTAGTACTAATTTCTAGTTAGTATCATATCAAAGTAAAAAATATAATTTTATAAATTTCTAATATATATTTCATAGATATTAGAAAGTGGGTGGGGTGCCGGTTGTAGCGGCAGTTGCTCAAGTGGAAGTGGAGGCGGCGGCGGATCACATCGAGATTGCAAAAGTCATCAAAGTCCTAGTTACAAAGGGTAAACTATCTATTTAAAAAAAGCAATATATATTTAAGTTTATAAATATAACAATGGCTATAAATGACTATACTTCTTTATAAAAAATAAATACCGTTATAAGGTGACTGTTGCGAAGCTCCACTATACTTAATAATTTCTGGCTTTTTGCTTACACTATGAGAAATTTTATTAGTATGTATTTGCAATTTTTACTATCATAGTCAAGTAAGACAAAGCGAAATATTTGGAAATGATTTATAAATGAAATATAAAATATTGTAATCCAAAAATAACTAAAATCATCATAATAACAGATCAGCAGGACCAGGCGGTGGTGGCAAACGTGGTGTGGGCGGTGGCGTAAGCTGTTCCTGCGGCGCGTCCGCCGTGCGCCTCGCCAACGAACCGTTATTATCCCTTGTGCTTACCTGTCTACGCAATCAGGATGATCAAAAGGTGATTTACAGTGTAGACGATGTGTCGTGGCCGCTTTCAAATGAGGTTTTGTGAACTCGCAACACTCAGGAACAAAATAATCAAAAATAAATAATACGGCAGCATTAAATAATTAATAAATTTAAGTTAAATAAATTAGCTTCACGATATCCCGCACACAACAGGATAAGCAGAGGGGGAACCTAGTGTTAAGACACTCCGTTCCCTACTTTCTGCCAAATTCTAATATATACCAAGATATCATAATTATACTTATTTATCATACTTTACAGGAAAGCCTGCTAAGCTCGATCCACGCGCAACTCTCCCACTACCTAACACACGCGCGAGACCATGAGCGCGGCGCGGGAGGAGCGGGTGCGGGCGGGGGCGGTGATGCGTGGCCAGACGAAGCGGCGCCGGACGCGCTGCAGCTGCGTTTCTCGCTCGCTGGCGGCATGTTCGACGCGATACGCCGCTCGTACCAGCTGACGGCGGACTGGGCGTTGCTGTTCACTCAGCTAGTCGGTTATCAGCTGATCGATGCGTATAGTAATAGGTGTGTTATTTGTGTTGTTTGTTTGCGGCTAGTCAAATGCGGCCTCGCCCGCTTAATTTTGTGTGGAAAGTGGAACAAATATCTATATTTACAAACTTTCACTTTTGTAGGGAGGACAGTCGTAACGCAGGGGCACAAACGTGTAACTGTAAACAGTACAGATTATGGGTCCAATTTTTTTACTATGAAATTAAATATTTAATATATTCTTTTTCTCAGCCAATGCCTTCAAAATTTGGCGGAAAGTGGGAATTTGTAGTGACTTAATGGGTACCGAGTATTTTAACACTACATTCCCAGATTCCCTCTGCCTACCCTATTATATGGTGCATACAGTGTAAAACTACAAACAAATACATATTAGTGGGAAGTAGGATTAGTAAGATTTTGTTTCAACTACACCTCTTTCTAGCTGGAGTTTAATGCCAAAAGACTCTCATACCAGTTAGCAGCGGACTATGGGTACTATTAATTGTTAGAAATTTATATGCAAATGTTAATAGAGATATGCGCATAAAATCTTTACTTTTATTAAGATTTAGCTAAACTCTTCCTATTGAAATTAAATGCGATGTCGTGGTAAGAATTGAGTGTACTTACACTTCATCATACTTCTCACTATTACTACATCAGCATTATTTACTTTACTTATGTACAAACTGAATCCTCGTCATTAAACTAAATAAATAACCATCATGGAATCACTATTTCCTAAAACTATTAACATTCTGGTTTAACGGTGTTCATACAATTATGTGTTTGAATATCAAATTAAATAACTACGAAGCAAGTCGATCCATTGTAAACGCTTGACACTACATTAAAATCTAACTTCACTTCTAACTAAAATATTTCACCTTGCATTCGACATATACGACTTGCTACGTAGAGTGGCCCAAAAAATGTAAATCTACAGTAAATTTATTGTAGTCTGTGTCACAGCAACTTGTTCACGACTTTGATCGACATGCTCGCGACACTCATACACTCAACGCTGGCTGAGGGCGGTGATGATAATAATAGAAAGCATTATCAGAATCTCATGAAGAAACTGAAGAAGGAAATTGGTGATCGACACGGACCCAGCGTTCAGGCTGTTCGCCAGTTGTTACCGTTGTCCAAAAATACTATAATTGAGGTATGATAACAAATTCTTGCCCTAATACAAGATTATTTGTATATAAAAAAAGGTAGGCCTATAAAACTTGTTAGACGGTACAAGCTCCTTGTCCATGGAGTTTAAATGGAGGCTACAAATTCTGTTGTATATAACAGAATGGCTTATGTTGTCTAGATATACAAGTATAAAAAGAGTTGATCTAATATTGAAGAATGTTGGGCGGAATGTGAGGCACGAACGTCTTGACACTGATGACATTTGCGGTATAAAGCGTGAAAGTATTCTTTTTTGTTCGTCGTTTAGTTTTGAAGAAAAAATATTTAATATTTTTAGGTTATCGCCTGTGAACCATTAGGATGTCTAGTAGATCAAAAAGGAAACAAAATTACTGGATTTGACAGTGATAAGAAACAGGTACCTATAATATATTATTTTTTAATATAGAAATTGTACTTATTATATATTATCGAAGTAAATATAATTTTCTTATTTATATCTCTCTTAAAAATAGAGAATAAATATATTTTTAAGAAACCCTTAATTTGGTATTAAGGGACTCCGCCTAACGGATAAACAGCGTGTCTCGAGTTGGGAACTCGTAGAAGGTGGGCGTAATCCAGCACCGTTATCGTGGGCATGGTTCGCCGCTACTAAGATAGAACGAAAACCTCTTACATATGAAAATTCACATAGGTAATTTATATATTATATTATTTATTTAAGTTTCTTACTTTAGATTATTTATTTTGGTTGCTTTGAATATTAAAATTAAGGTATATCTTTTCCGTTGACATTACATGATAATATTAGTTTTATTTTATGTGTTTTATTTCTTTTAGATTATTGAAATATCACAAACACAGCCTTGTAAAGCCATTGAGTTATTACTTGGAGCCGCTACCCTTGCCTCCTGAAGACCTTGATAACAATGACAGTAAACAGGTAAAGTTTTAACTTAGTACAAGAAATGTTTTAAAAATAATTATGAAATATAAATATATTGTGTTATACTAATACTTAATAATAAATAGTACTTAATGTTCTTCCAGGATAATGGCAGCTTGGACTCCAGCCCCACAGGATCAGGCAAAGGCCGCAAAATGTCTTGCAAAATTAATAACAAAATTAGTAAGAAGCCCAAACCAACAACGCCGGTATTTATTTTAGTATTTAATTTCTGCTTAGTTTAAATTTTATAATAACAATTTTAACATAACAATTTTTTGTGACCTTGCCTTTTGAGTATCTTGTACCCAGAGTGAGGAAATGAAAATATCAAATAATTATTTTCCCCGAGTCGGAGTCGTATCAACAACTGTCGCGTTTACAGTTATACAGTGGGCTACTGCGTCACGAAAGCCGAATTATAAGCCTAATTAATATGATATACCCTTAATAAACATTAAATGGCTTCACAGACAAATGGTTCAACGACGCCCGGCGGAACAGTGACGAACCCAGCAAACCCTCAACAGCCGCAGTTCTTGCAACAGCAGCAATGGTTCCCGCCACCCGGCCAAGGGTATTATAATCCACCTGGTGAGTGTTGTTTGTTGTTTTTACTATTTTAATGTAAAATGCGTGTGCTCGAATTGAGTTTTTAATTTATTTTATGTTAAGTGGAGTATGTGCTATTACAAAATATGGAGACAAATTTAGATTGTGTTAAAGTTCTATATTGTGAATGTATTTCTTTGGTCAATTTACTTAATTAGAATTCTGGAGGTATGGCATGTTGAGTGATCTATCACCTAGTGCCGTGCTTTGCCTCGACACCCAGAGAGAAGAAATGATTTTGTTTTTAAATAATTGAGGATTGAACCCACCCAGCTTCAACAGTCACACAGTTGTGTTCATGCGCCACGGCTGGCCTCATCTCGTTATTTTTCTTGTTATAACAAAATTATGTGCAATATGCATAAGTTGCATACAAGTTGTTCAATGTTAGGTATAGACAAAAAGTGTTTATACATACAAATATAAATTGCATACTATATGTATACGCATACATTAGTCACTATGTAGTAATAAAGTATTAATTAATATAATTCAGCTGGAGTCAACACACGTGGTGTCGCGCCGCCATCGAACACGCAGTCGAAACAAGCGCTCAGCAACATGCTCAGACAACGAGTGCCTTACACACAGATGTCGCAAATGCAGGTTAAATATTTTCTATTATTATACTTCTATAGTATCTACACTTGTTTATTAATATTATTAAGCTGAAGAGTCTGTTTGGTTGAGTGAGCTAATATCAGGAATTGCTGGTTTGAATTGAAAATTTATTTGTTAGAAAGTGCACAAATCGAGTTAGGCTATAAGCTATATATTCTTTTAAAAAATCAATGTAATCCACTGTACCTCAGACTTGCAATCAGAGCTATTAGGGCACTTAGAATGTGACATACGTCATACACTTTACTTTACTTGACCAGGCGACCGAAACTGCTATTTGATATGTTAATTTATATATCATTATATCAACCTTTCTTTGTCAACAGAGTGGTGGGTATCCCGGAGCGCCACATCCGCGAGGGCCGTTCCCGCGTCAGGGCATAAGACAGATGCAACCCAACCAAATGGGACAAATGCAGCCGAAGTAAAATATGATTTTTACACTAGATATTTTTTTTTTAATTTTACACCGTATCCCGCTTATAGTATGCTGAGGAAACCTAGACTTAAGACACTCTGTTGTTGCGGACCGCCCAATTTTCGAGACATTGCATGTTGAACAACGGAAATCAACGCTGCGTTTTGTGGCCAGAGCGAGCTAATGAAAAGAATTAATTCCCTCTAAATATGGTAATCGCATCCATAATCGTCGCGTTTACAGTTAAATGATGTCCCACTGCGTCAAAAAAGTATAAAAAAAGAATAGAATTACATAAAAGTAAATATCACGTACCTATATTTTAAAATATTGTTAATTGATTATTAGATAAAGAGAAGAAAAAAATAATTGTTTTTGCATTTACCTACGTAATATAATTTCATTAACATGTAAAATATAAAACAAGTCCTTTTCAAATATATTATTTTGCTAATTATTATTTCTCTTGCATTGATGAATGAATTTATTTCATGGAATCTTACAGCCAAATGAACCCAATGGGTGGTATGGGAGGAATGGGTCCAATGGGACAAATGGGCGCTGTTCAAATGGGACCAGGACAAATGGGTGCTCAGATGGGAGCCAATCAGATGGCCGGAGGGCAGATGGGGGCAGCTCAAATGGGTGCAGGACAAATGAGCGCAGGGCAGATGGGAGCAGGACAAATGGGTGGTATGAGTGGACAAATGTTTGGTAGTCAATATGGCGGCATGCAGCAAAGCTATGGGTACAGTCAGCAAATGATGCAAGGTGGTCAACAGCAAATGATGAATCAGGTAAAAATTTTATGTACTATCAAATGGTTTATCTCAATTAAACTAAGCTACATTAATATCAATTAAAATATTATGAAAAACTTTTAAAAATATTTTATAGGGAATGGGTCAAACAGGACAAATGGGACAGATGGGCCAACAGGTGAATCCAATGGCACAGGGCGTCAACTCAATCGGACAAAATGTAGGACAAATGAGCCAAGGTGTTGGACAATCTGGTCAAATGCCCCAGGGCATGGGGCAGATGGGCCAGGGTATGGGGCAAATGGGCCAAGCAATGGGTCAAATGGGGCAAATGGGACAAGGTGCTGGTATTGCTGGTATGAACAGTCAGGCCGCTCCAATGGGGCCCCAAGCGGGTAACGCTATGGGTGGTTTCCCTGGACAGCAATCCTTCCAACAGGTAAATTGCTAATGTCATTAATAACGCTTATCGTGAAGTTTTGTTATCATTGATCGTATTCTTGAAAAATTTAATAATATCGGATGTTCTAAAAGAAAAATAATATTGAAGAAATAAAAAATCTTTTTAATTTTTTTTATTTAAATGCCAGTCGTGGCGCACGAACACAACTGCGCGTAACATAAAACATATTACATGCGATTTTTTTGTTTAAAGAATATGATGACTGGTCGTGCAAGTCAAGAGGCTTATTTAGCACAACAGAGGCAAAATGCTAGACCTCAATATATGCAGGTTAGTATTCCCACAATTTTAGTTGTTTAGAGCAGTAATATTTGGATGCAAATACATATATTATAACATTTATAGTATTAAATAATTGATTATAATTATAAATCAAGTTGATGGAGTAGTACATCTGAAAAATATTTAATAGAGATCTTTTATATAATAATACATACTATCTCTACTCTTATATCTATATACGAAGACGGTGATATCCGCTACTCAACCCACTGTCTAAAATATTGGGTAGCCTTCTAACACTAGCTTCCCTCTTATCTACCCTGATATATGCGGGATACAGCGTGAAGTTAGAAAACTACTTAAGGAAATAAAATCTTACATTTTTGCGATTTTTACACATATTAAATGAACCTTTTTAACCGGCTTATTCACGTGACGCATCACGGCCGTCAAGGTGTTCGAAACGTAGTCGATTAATCCCATTAAAGAGTTTAATTTAAAATACTTAACATAATTTAAAAACTACAGCAGGCACCCAACGTGACAATGGGAGGTATGGGCGGGCCGGCGCCCCCGTACCCGCGCGCAATGCAACCGAACCAGGGCGGCCAGTACCCTCAGATGCAGCGCATGCGACAACAAATGCTGGCCATGCAGCAACAACAACAACAACAACCTCTCGTGCAACATCTACAGCGACAACAATATCAGACACCGTACTAGCATTCATATGAGTAAGGTGCCATTGATAAGTAATGTCACATGATTTTCAAGATTTTTTGACCCTTTCCTTGTCGTTTCATATTTATTTTCCCCCTTTACATAGATAGTATTATCCGGCATGTTTAGCAATTTTTCTCTTGGAAACTACAGACTATTAAATTAAAGCAACAGAATTATTTTTGCTTACACAAAATTCGCGCTTTAATACATTATAGCTTAATATTATGTTGTAAAGTAATCTCAAAAGCACGGCGTTGACTTCCGCCACTGAACACTCCTCTCGCCTCTCAATGCCTCGACAAGTTCGGCGAAAGGTAGGGAATTCCTTACCTTGTGTTCCCTAGTGTTAAGACACTAGGTTCCCTAGGATACAGCCTGAAGCTGGAAAAAAACTGGACCGTTCCCCACCCTTTGTCACTATGACTTCTTCACCCCCTGCACCTTAACATGTGGCGTAATTTATGGATGGCTCCTAAAACTCGGACTTTGGACACTTGATAGTGGTGACATTAGCATTTATATGAGTTCGGGAGATATTAAAGTGCGATTTATTATAGTTTGTTGATTTTTTATGTTTGATGTGTAAGTGAAATAGTACAATATTATTATACAAGAATAAATGTAATGATGTTTTATGTTAAGTGGTAAATAATTTTTAGGCTATGATCATGTGACACAATGAGTATTTTTATATGCTTTTTAGTATTGTAATTTAGAATGTGAAAGTGCCCTACATACAAATTTATATAATAACTTAATATAATCTAAGAGTGTTATGTAAATCATGAATGGATTCATTTTTATTTAATAATATCAATAAAAACTTACTTTATATAAGAATAATCTCTGTATGCTATTCTATAATATATATAATATGTTGAAATAATTTGTTAATGTAAAGTTATTTTATCATAAGTTCCAATACTTTTATTATAAGTGACTTGAAACGTAATACCGATTTATAGTCTCGACTATTATTTTGCATTTCTTTTTTAGCATTCTTTGCTAATGTATGCTTATTATTATTTTATATGTTTTTTTTATGGATGGTAACATAAAATATGATTTATTTTATGTTACTATTATAATTTCTAGAGTTTTTTTTTCTACATCAATTATATTTTAAAAAATCACACCCAGCACACAACATCAATTTTTATATAGTTATACATTAATAATAATAATTAAGAAATTTTATAACTTTATTTTATTTATGAAAACAGGACTATTTTGTATTTTCGCAAGTGTAAATATAGTCGTTAAATAAAAGGTGTTAGAGGTAGTATATGAAGTTTGTTTTTTTTTATTCATACCTGCTATTATTAACCATGTTGACCATGCTCTTTTTATCCGACTGCGTGACGCAAAGGAGAGTAATGTAAGTTTCAATAATAAAATCGCAATTCAATATAAGTATTACAACAGTAAATGTAAAAACTCTTACGTAAGTAATTATCTCCTATCTTGTTCTCGACAGCGAGATATTATAAGGAAGATACGTGAAGCTAAAAATATAAATATTTTATGTTTCTGTTTTATTTCACTTGTTACCTTAAGTTACGTGTAGGATACGGTATCAACTTAAACAAAAGCCGCGCACAAAAATGTAGATATGATAAAAACACCAGTCATGGCGCAATGACACATTGGTGTGACTGTAAACGCCGCAGGTTGTGGGCTCGATCCCCACTCGAGAAAATGAAATATTTAATATTTTCATTCTCGCTCTGATAAGGAGCAAAAGGGTGACGTTGAGTTTTGCCACCAACAAGCAATGTCTCCAGAATTTGAATGTGGGGAACGGAAGTGTCATATTAGGAACGGAGTGTCTTAACACTAGGTTCCCAGGGTCCCTCTACCTACCCGGCTATGTGCGAGAAATTTGTAAATTATAAATAAATATAACTTTAAATAAAAAACATCTTAATTGTAAAATAAATTCTACTATAAATTTTAACTAAAAACGAAATGTGAACTAAATTATAAGAAATTAAAAGGCGATAATAATTTCTTCTTTTTCTCATGTGTGATATAAATTTCGAATGTATTAAGTACGATTAAATGTAATTTGTGTTACTGTTAATGTATACATACAGTACCGTACCATTTCATAATATCTTATATTTAATAGTAAGTCCATATCATACAGTACTCACCATAATTTAAATATTTTTTCTATCTGTCAACACACAAGATGTATCAAGATATGTCAAACGCGAAATAAACAAAGATGTGCTTTTGAGGTTATGTTTTTGTTTATCTTTATCAAACATTGTAATGTATCATATTATTAGGAATAATAAGTTTTATAAAATTAAGCAATACTTTAGTGCAATAAGTGAAACGAGAAATTTACATAATGTAGATTTAAGTGATATTCCTAAAATAGCGGTTACGGATATTCGAAAACTATTAAGACAAAAAGGGTTTGCGGTGCAAGATGGATTTACATCACTTAGTACAAAATGTATGTTATGTTCAGCCGAAGCAACGGACAACAAAAAAGCTGAAAATAGATTATTTGTCAATAAGAAAACTGGTAAATATTTCTTTCACTATTATTAATATACCATCCCTTAGCGTGTTACACAACTATGTATAATATTATTTGTTCCAGGTTATTTCTTGTGCCCAAAATGTAATACACATGGAGACTGGAACATACTTGAAAGGCTAATAAAGAAAACTAAACTGGAGGGAACAATAAAAGATTATATTGAAGAGTTACACAAAAATGCAGAAAATTTCAACAAAGAGTGGGAAAATATTATCAACGAAACTACTTCTATAACAGATTTAAGTGAAGAAAACATATTAGAACTTTTCCGCTTATTTGAATATCCAGTAAGTTAATTATGTATGACAATTTATAATACACTTTGTATCCTACAGACACTCTGCTCCCCACTTTCCGCCCAATTCTAGAGGCATTGCGTGTTTAGTGGCGGAAGTCAATGCCAAAGTTTATTTTAACACCACAGCAAAGAAATAAAAATATTAAATATTTCATTTTCTCCAGTCACACACTTATTGCTTGCCCTGTGCCACAAGTGGCCTCTATTTATAAACTATTAACTTATAAATTTAGTTCAATTCGTGAATTTGTTTCAGTTCCATCAAGATTCTTGTAAAGTATTATCAGATGTAAGAGTATCAAAAACTCATACAATTTTATATTTTCCTTTAAAAAATTCATTAGATAATGTTGTTGGATATCGAAAAGTAGAAGCAGGAAAAGAGGAGGAAATCAAAAGTTTTGGCTTACACATTGCTGGTGTGTTCTACTGTAGAGCTGCAAAAGTAAACCGTAATGATCAAGCTATTCTTGTGCCTAGTATGACAGATGTTCTTCATCTAGCAGCTAGTAAAGTACCAGGTATGTTGAATGATTACATAAAATATTTAATTAATTTATATTTTCTTGATGTTGTATCTCGCATAAAGTAGAGTAGATAGAGGTAACCTAGTGAGTAAGACACTCCATTCCCTTATTTCTGCCTACTTTGAGACATTGCATGTTGAATGGTGGCTCAATGCCACTCTTTATTTTAAAAGCTTTACCCAAGCTTAGAAGCAACAATTTAAAAACTTTATTCCCCCTTGAGTTGGAATCAAACCCACAACCATCACTTATACAGTGTGATGTGGTATGCCACAACAATTCTGTATATAAAAAAAAATATATATGATTTTTATATTTTTAAATTGTAAGTGCATTATTTTTTTATTTATTGTACTTACATAATATTACAGGTACATTTATTTGGCTAAGTAACTGTAGCTTACCCCCAGTTTTGTTGCCAACCCTTGAAAGTTATCAAAAGTTATGTTTGTGGGGAGATTGGGATAATATGAGATCTGTGGCTGAAAAATTAGGAGAGGAGAGGTGTCGATTTGTGAGGTAAGGATTTTGAAAAATATATAAATAAAATGTAAATATTGTAGAATAAATTTATTTGTGACGGACCAAAGGTTTGGTTTTAGTTTCGGCCAAAAATCTAATTTCGGTAGTTTCGAATTGGGCCAGAAATCGTTGGAGATAACTTTTAACTCAACCAATAGTACTATAACAAATTCCAGCCCAGGCTGCGGTGTTGGACAACATATCATATATAATCATGGAGGTTGTGAATTATTTTCATGGCATGCAACAACGGAACGGACGGAAAGCAAGAACAGAGTGAATTGACAATAGGTCCTCTTTGCCTACCATTCTATATGCGTGACAGATCGTCAAAAACAAAAAAAAAATCGATAATTAAAAAAAAAAAAGTTTATAATCATTCAGACCCACAGATGGCCTAGTAACAGCGACCGAAGCAGCAGCAGCAAATTTGTCCTTAAAGAGTCTAGTATCAGAAGCTAAGCCTGCTGCCCATCGTTCCATTACCACCTTTGCAGCACTAAGAGATGACGTGTACGCGGAACTGACTAACATCGATAAGGTGACTTTATTAAATATAATATGTTTTAACATCTTGCTTTGCCTTAAATAGGAAACGAATTGTCTTAACACTCCTACCCTGCTGTGTGCGGGATGCCGCGTGAAGCTGATTGATTGCTTTGCCTTAATTTAGATTGCACATATTTTTTTTTCTTCTCCATGTTTCTCCATGTAATTAAATATCTATAGTATATCTATAATATTTTGTGTATTGGTAGCGAATTTGTTAAACTGCATTTTATTATTATTAATTTCATTTATTCTTTTTGTTTTTGACGTAAAAAACAAATTTAACTGAAAATGAAATTAATATATAATTCCGCTTAACAGGTTAGAGGTGTAAAATGGAAACGTTTCCCATCGCTGACTCGTCTGCTGGGCGGCCACCGTCGAGGCGAGCTCACTGTGCTCACGGGGCCGACCGGCTGCGGGAAGACCACACTATGCGCTGAAATGTCTCTTGATCTGGCACAACAAGGGGTATGCTTTAGAACAATGGTTTTTTTATAAGTATTACGCTGTACGCATATAATAAACTAGCGGACGCGCGCAGCTTCGCTTACGTATTTAGGGGTGGATTCTAATAAACCATGAAACATGTGTTCAATGAAATATTTTTAAGAGTCTAAATTTCAAATTTTATAAAAATCGGTGGCGTTTTAAAGATTTTTCCAAAAAAACTTTCAACCCCTTATTTGCACCCTTAGGGGGTGAATTCTAGAAAACAATGAAACACATGTTCAATTAAATATTTTATAAGTCTAAATTTCAAATTTTATAAAAATCGGTGGCAATTTAAGAATTTTTCCATACAAACTTTCAACCCCTTATTTGCACCCTTATGGAAAAAATTCTGGAAAACCATGAAACACGTGTTCAATTAAATACTTTTAAGAGTCTGAATTTCAAATTTTATAAGAATCGGTGCCGATTTTTTTTTTTTCCATACTAACTTTCACCCCTATTTCACACCTTTAGCGTTAAAATTTTTCAAAATCCCTTCTTAGTGGATGTCCAGATTACGAAAGTAAACATCTGTCCAAATTTCACGTTTCTACCATGAGCGCTTACGGCTGTGCGTGCGTCTTACCTCAGTCAGTGAGGACAAGTCCTTTTATATATATGGATTATATTAGGTTCCCGAACCAAATATAATTTGTTATGTGCAAGCTGGTATACTATTATAGAAGCGGACATTTTAATTTTTTTGTTAGTGAGAGACCACCTTTTTACAGAATATATCTTAATATTCAATAATATTTTTTTAATATTATAATAACGTTTTCATTTCTAGGTAACGACATTGTGGGGTAGCTTTGAGATACGTAACTCTCGCTTGGCCCGCACCATGTTGCAGCAATTCGCTGGTGTGCCCCTCGAACAAAATCTACAAGAGTTTCCGAAGTTTGCGGATGAATTTCAAAAACTACCCGTTTATTATCTCGCATTTCACGGACAACAACCAATCAAGGTTGTTATGGAGGTGAGTGTAATTTTTTTTAGATCAAAGGAACATGATTGTATATATTAATTCATAATCATTTGTACAGTAAGGTCAGCGAGCTCTGACAGCACTCAAGACATCTGTCTCAAGTTGTCTGTTTCTTATTTTTGATTATTTCCTTCTTGGGTGTACAAAGCGCGAATGTTCAGAAAGTCTACCTGCAAGGCGGTACTGCAATCGGCCATTCTGCACAAATGCTTATTAATTAACTGTGATTATTAATGCTCTTAATAAATCAAATAGATATATGTTTGATGTGCAATTGGGTATTTTATGAACGCTTGACCTTGTTTGCGGCCAATATTGGCTAATAAATTAAGATCGGACATAATTTTAGCAATACGCAATGCCAATGCAATCTAGAATAAGAATACTGCGGAAAGTGGGTAACGGAGTGTCTTAACACTAGATACCCTTTGCCTACCCCGCTGTGTGCGGGATACGGCGTGAAGCGGATGCCTATTTAACCATAATGTTAAAACATTATCTACAACCAGGCAGTCGAGCACGCCCGCTACATGCACGACATCTCGCACGTGGTGGTGGATAACGTGCAGTTCATGCTGGGCGTGGGCGACGAGCGTGACGGCGACCGATACCTGCGCCAGGACGCCGTCATCGCCGCCTTTCGCACCTTCGCCACCGCCAGGCACTGCCATGTCACGCTTGTTATGCATCCTAGGAAGGTAGCTCATTTGTTTTGGTTAATATATTTTGTTATCAACGGGATGGGATAGTAATTCATATGCAGAAAGAAAACCATGAAAAAGGACAATAACTTTTATGGACATCGTTAGTTAATGTGTTTGGACCGATTATGAAATCGAAAATATTTAATTAATGTAATTTTTCCATCAATGGTATTTGAACCCACAGCCACATCGCCACAACTAAAATACTTAATTATCATAGAAAACGGAAAAAATAAAATATATAAATCCACTTTTTTTACAGGAACGTGACAGTGAAGATCTATCAACAAGTTCCATATTTGGGAGTGCGAAAGCATCACAAGAAGCTGATAACGTTCTCATTATACAAGTACCTTTACTCCTTATCTATGAAGTACTTGTATATTGTTACTACCAATTCTATCAAAAGACTTACCAATATGTATTTCTTTGCAGGATAAGAGACTCACTGCTGTCCGAGGGAAAAAGTACCTTCAAGTTGCCAAAAATCGATACAGTGGGGACCTCGGTATAGTTCCCTTAGATTTTGATAAGGACGCTCTCAGTTATCAACCAAAGAAGAAAGCCAAAACTAAGCAAGACGAGCCGGAGAAGATTTTAGATGAATGTTTTGAAGAATACAATTTAGAAGGATCTCATTCAAATAACACAAATAAGGTTTCTAAAGGCCAAAAACATAAAAATAAGCAAGACATAGACACTTTTCTTAGTGATATTTTAAATTTGAACAGAACAAGATAAAAGTTAATTTAATTTATAATTATTTTAAATTGTTAATAATAACAATACTGGCTTGCAAAAAAACTTGTGAATTTAAACATAATTTTATTTGTAAATAAATCAATAAATTGTTATTAATTAGAAAATAAGTTAACTATGGATTTATATATCGTTCATGTATAAATAAAAATATAAGTAAATATTTTTTCTAAATCAATCTTAAGGTAACATTATATAGGTATGAAATCTATTTCTATCGTTTTAAGAACAATACTCTCCATGAAAACCATACATTTTACTTCCAGATCTAAGCATTAAAGAAGCTTAGATGACATTAAAGAATTTTAACTATCCATCAATAAACGCCCCTAGAATTTCGCCAATTTTCTACCTCATATATTTCTTTTAGGTATTCTTACTGTTTTGTGTGCTTGTTTTACAAAACTACCATTTAACAAATATTTTCGTCCTAAATAATCAGAGCATAAATTTTCCACTTATACGTAGTAATTCTACAATGATTCTGTAAATAATAAACAGATAAAACCTACAACTAACAACTTTACTACTACTTTAACCTTACTAACTTTGTTATAAAAGTTAAATTGGTCTCCCGAACTAATTGGTTTTCATTAATCCGTTTCATATACAGGATGGAAATGTCAGCACCACTTTAAATGAAACCGCAGTTTTAACTACTCTCTGAAAGCCTAATATAATTCAGAAAAACATTAATTCCCAAAAATTAAAGTGATTTTTTCAAACAAAATAAATAGTAAAATTATTGTTTTAAAATATATGAGTATATTTATATTATTTATATGAATAAAATATATATTTGTAAAGAATAACATAAACACGCACACACTTACCTGTCAAAGCGACAACGTCGCACACGTATGTGTTCGTCAAACAAAATACAGGTATGGTAAAAAATCGTGAAATGAAAAAAATCCTACGTCCAAACTGTTAAAGTACCTTGATTAATTTCTTTAGCTCGAGTTTGAAATATTTTATCCTACATGCAGTTTCAGTAAAAGGAGCGCTGCCTCTTCCACCTGTATAAGTAAGATACCGTGTATGCTCAAATATAATTAGTAACAATTCCGAAATCTAACTTAAAATCCGGCACGCTGTAATCATATTTGATAATAATAAGACCTATTTCATGTCCTTGCTATAAACAGAATACAGATGTATGATTTTTAGGTTTCTATAAAATTTACATTTTTATATCGGATTTTGTATATTGTAAATCTTATACTATTAATAAAACTACTTAGAAAATTAAATATATATTATTTATTATATTTTTTCCTTTTATAATATATTAGTCATTATATTATGCTATAATTATGTCTCCATAGTAAAGCCACTTAATACAAATATGTATTACTTTAAAAACCTACTTAAAAATATAGTAGATGCACCTGATATAATTTGCATATTATTTCATATTACTATGCATTTATAGGAATATATACTATAGTGCAATAAAATATAGCCACAATGTAAGAAAATAAATTGCTTATGTTAAACAAATTGTATCATGTATTTAATTTGTCTAATTGTAAAATGGAATATTAATTACAAAAGCAATTTTTAATTATGACACATTATTCTTATCTATGATATGAAGTATGTTATTAGTGTGATGACCTACGCATTCTCGTTTTAATAATCTTACCCATATGTATAACATACTACATTTTAATATATTTTTGCTACAATAGAGCTATAAATTTATTTTACAAAATGACTATGGAGGGCATCAACCAGTGATGTGTCACTTGTCCGTTCTTGTCTCCTTTTGCATTTAGGGCAAGGTAAATTTTCATTCAAACATTTTGAGTGAAAGACACTTGAGCAGTCATCACATCTATATGTTGAGCTTGTCTCAAATGGATACAGGATCTTTGAATCACGACAAACTTCACAAATGAAACCTTTTTGACTGCATAGCCAACAATCTAGGACATGGGATTTTGCAAAATTAACTACTTTTTCCAGCTGTGAGGCAAGTGAGCCATTTGGTATTTGAGCCAAGTCTGAAATTGTATATAAGTGAACATGATCATACAGATATTCTCTTGGCCAAACTCGCTTTTGTAAATCTTCTATGACCGGTTCCCTACATGTAAATATATATGCTCTTAAGAAATTTAATTGTATTCTTAACTCTTGCAGTTGAGCCATATCTGAGACACCACAGTAAATTTTCGGATTTAACTTTTTCATGTCTATCCATGGATGATGTTGAAATTCTAACAAAAATAATGCTGATTTCTTTGAAACTGGATATCTTTTAAAATCCCAATTATGTATAACTCTGGCTGGCACAATAAAAACATTTGGATCCATGCAATTTGAACAGTAGTATTCCCCCGTAAAGGCACAGACCTTAGCCTTGGAAATGGTGCTTCCCAATAAATCCTGGCACCCTTTACATTGGTAATTTTGATAATCAAGACCTTTTTCACGAGATAACAAGCCTAATTGCTTTATCATTTTTTGCAATTCTTGAGGGGTAAACGAGCCAGTAGTTGAACTGGGTACTACCTCAAAATCAAGACCTTGTAAAGACATATCTTCTGGTTCAACTGGTGTATCTACATGTACTTCAAGAATTTCATTATCATCTGCTGTTATTTTTAATTCTTTGTGAATGTCTTTCATTATGTCCCTCAAATTGGGAGTATTACTATATGTTTCACCGAATGTGTTTGTATTGTCTATTAGAGATGATAAACTTTTTATTTCTGGAGTTTTAATCATACTACTTCCATGAGATGAATTTGAGTTAAGTGATTCATGAAGATCATCACGACTATCATTGGACCAACCTTTCCCAGACAGTGAGTTGCCAGTTACAAGAACCTCAGAGGGTGCGACAAAACCTTCGGAATCTACAGATGAAGAATAAATTTGAACAGAATCTGTTGGCTCTTGGCTAGTAGTTGGTTCTTCATCAAATGGATTTTTTGAGGGTTCTGATTCTATATTTTTATCTTTGTTGTCTTCTTTATTTTTATCAACTGTCTTAATCTCATCATTTTTAATTTTTAAGTCAATTGAGTCTTTTGAAAGAATAAATTTCAAAGCTTCATCTTCATTCAATGCTAACATTCTACCCAATCCTGTAATATTTGTATTGTGTGTTGGGGTTGTGGCTAGTTTAGGTTTTATATCATCTGACAATGTACTTGCTACATCTAATCCTGCAGATATTGGAGCTACTCTCATAGTCGGTACCCAGATGCCAGCTTGCATTAAAACTTGTTCAGGCCAATTATTCAACAAACTGGAGTTTATGGGTAAATTAAATTGAACACATGTTTCCAGGCCCTGAATTAATTGTTGAGCAACTTCTAATATTTCTGAATCACAGACAAAAGCAGTTTTGGCATAAAATGGTTTTACTGCTGAAATATTTTTAAGTAATGTTGACATATATGAAGACAAAAGACATTCATTGAGTGCTATTCTGAGCCAAGTTCTGCATTGGCCTATTTCTGTATTGATTTGTGGTAATGATGATATCTGGTCAATATTTTGTCTATGTGAAAGCACAAGTATAAGAGGCCAAAAACTAGACTGTGGACGGTAGTCAGGATCACCAGAAATAACATTTTTTGCTTTTCTTAAAAAGGTATCCTTGAGACCATGCAGAAACACAGCTTCCAAAGCCATACATAATGTATTTGTAGAATCGGTAGAACCAAGAACACTGTGAAAATTTTCTTCAAATTGACTATTGTATTGAATATCTTTTACGCACTCAGATAAGTTATTTATAAGAGATTCCTTGAGAATTGAGTCGCGACTACGAATTCCAAAGCTTGATGTAACATTCTTAAAAAACGACATTGTTATTGAAAGCCAAGTTACGACCACCAAATCATATGAACAATTTTATACCATGAATGCCCTTTATAACTTGGAGTATTAAAATAAAAACAGCTTTATAGTTGGTTTGGTACAATGCTAAAAAAGTAAACAACATCAATAACACCAGGGACAATGAAATGTCAGTATGGGTTGCCACTTGCCAGAATGCCAAACTTATATATAAATTAGTATTATTATCATATTCGAGCAGTGACATTAGAATCAAGTATCCCACAATATTTGGTATTGTGTTAGGAAAATTTTTATTTTTGAGGTTTTTAAATAAAACTTTGTATGAGCCATGTTAAAAGAAATACCATAATTTGTTTTTCTTCAGTTATTTATTTTTGTTTTACTTTAGATTGATTGATTTCTCGATATATGGCGTTTCGAGCGTGCCATTGTTTTACTTTAAAATATCGAGTAACAGCTGTCGAATCTGACAATGACATTATGCTGATGTCAGTGGAAACTAAGCCTTACGGACTTGACGACAATTGTAATTTGCAACATTATTATTGCAATTTTTTTAAAAAAAGCAAGTAAGATATACTGAAAAAAAGTAAGGCATAAACAACATATAAATTAATTTAAACTTAGTAACTGTTCTGGTCTTTTAGCCAGGATTTTTTAAAAATTTGAAACGAATGCAATATTTTTAGCCATTAAGAAAAATATAAACAAAGATAAGAAATGCAATCCAAAATTTATTTATTAATACTATATGCAACGAATTGGCTTGCCACAGCTGACAATAACAATATAAAAAGGCATGGTCAAGGTACACAATTGATATTCAAGTTAATTATATCAGTTTATATTTTTTATTGAACTTACAGTCAAGAAGCATATATTCTTACAGAATTACTTCTGTGTAGACAATGTGGAGCTGACGTCGCCGATTCTTACTACATTTTTAGTAAAATTAGTCCAGGAGCTCGAAAAACAGAAAAACAAAATTTATTTGGCCGACAAAATTTAACAGTTCAGACTTTAATTAATCCCTTTGGCGTAAAATTTGATATTGTTACAGCTGAAAAAGCCAGATGTGCAAATGTGGGGCCTGTAAGTAAATAATTAGGCACAAAGTTCACTTTTAGAAATCACATGTATAATTTTCTTTACCAATTTTAAAATGGTTTAAGTAGAGAATATTATGATTAAACTTATAATTAATAATTGTAAAATAATATATGGTTTAGTGGGTGGTTTCACCATCACAATTACAGTATAATGTTATTATATGGTTCACTGTAATTGTGATGATTGTTGATTCGATCACCACTCCCAAGTGGCAATAGCTCCAGCTATGAATTAATTTCATGTCCTCACCCTGTCAAGAGTAAGCACAACATTGACTTTCACCACAACAATGCACTATCTCAAATTCTAGTAAAAAGTGAAGAACAGTATTTGGACACTAAATTAAAGATTTATTTGGGAAAACTGTCTTACGTCAACTGTCCCTAAGTCTGTGTTGTCTTTCTCTTTCTTTTAAATATACGATGTTAAGAAATTTTGTAAAAAAAAATCAAATTGTTACTTTATACCTAAATTATTAAGTGGTCAACTATCAAAAAAATATCACAGCTGAAACATAGTAGAATTAAAGTCAATTATAAGAATACTAAATCAAAATTTTCAGAGCCATGGTGCAGATTCATGGTTTCCTGGATATAAGTGGCGTCTTTGCACATGTCCACACTGTGGACAACATATAGGCTGGACATTTCAAAGTTTTCCTGAATTAAAGCCTGCAAATAGTGAGAATGATAATGTTGACTCATTTCATGGCATAATATTAAAAAATGTTCTTGGTGAAAATTGTAAGTATAAAAGTTTTTAAATATTATGAAATAAAAAGATATATATTAGAAAACTTATAAAAATTCTAATATAGCAAGACTTGTACGTTCACCTCCAGGATACCTTTTAACAGTAAATAAGAGGCATGGACACCAGTCCCAATAAGATTAAAAAATAATACCATCTTTATTTCAGTTACAGATTCACTTATAATGATGCCAAAGTTGTACAAGATGTAAAATATGAAAACATGAAAAGATAGATATTCTTTTATTGATATTGAGAAGCAAGGAATGAATATGATGTTTAAATTTTAGAAAAAAACAACATACTATTTAAATTATTTATTAGTTATTTAGCAGTAACAAAATAGCTTTCGTATCTATCAGCTAAAAGCTATTGATTTTTAAGTCAAAAAAAAAAACGGTAATACAATAAGAAACAAATAATATTTTATTTATGAATTGTGTCAGTAATTAGTTAATTCAGAGTTATGTTTAAAATAAACACTATTCTAAATTATTATCTTTTTGTAATGAGATTGCACCTAACAGTTATAACAAACATTAACACACAAAAATATTTTTGTCATAGCTATGAAAGGACAATTTTATAACTTATTTTATGTATATACTAATGTTAATTACATTCTAAGGAGTTGCAAATCGTTCATGTAAAGTTTGTTTCGTTGCAGCCGGAGTGGGTGTAAAATTAACACCAGCTGGAGCTTCTTGATTTGCCCCAAAGTTTTTACCCTGAATAACAGCAATTTCTTTTTGTAGTTTTGGATTAAGTATTTGCTTATTTACAAAGTTCCTTCCTATACCTCTACCACGGCCCCTGCCTCGAGATTGGTTTGACCTCTTGCTGGAATTGGAGCGGTTAGATCTATTTGATCCTACAGATTTGACACTGCCAGGGCCTCTTCTTGTATTGTAACCACTAAAATTATTATTCAAGCTAGCTAAAGTCTGCTTATTTAAATAACCTGCATTTCCCACGCTGTTTCTGCGTCGTTTTGCAAAATCATTAGCAACACTGACAGTCAGTTGTGAAGCTGAATTAAGTGAATTGTTTCTGGAGCGTGTAAATGTCTGGGACCTTATAACATCGTTCTGTAGTAAATTTTGTCGTTGTTCTTTTAAAATTTGATCTGACCTCAAACCCACAGTACTGTATCTATTTCTAGTAGTAAGTCCTCTTCCTCTTTTAGATATACCTCTCTTCGCTACTGCTAAAGGTTTAAAACTATTGTTAGCCCCACCTCTTCGTGTATTCATTCCAAGTCTACTATGTACACCACCTCTTATTTGCTGATTAGAATTAGACCGCCGGAACCTTGTTTGAACACCACCTGTTAAATTGGACCAGATTGATATATTAAATAATAATGCCTAATAAAATGATGAAACTAACAAAATATGTAAAATATGTAAAGAAATATGCTATGTCTATTTCAAATAATGAATATATACCCCTAATATAGATTAAGAGATCAGTTGTGTTCTATTCCCACATAAGGAAATTAGTTATTTAAAATTTTCATTTCCTGCCTCCGTTGAGATAGTGTGGTGTTGAGTTGTTCAAAACGCAATTTTAATGGGAATGGAATGTATTAACACTAGGTTCTTAAGCTAAAAAATACCTCGATTTCCTCTGTTAGACCGAATTAAAGGTGGCATAACATTTATAGCATTTTCAAGACCAGCCCTTCCTTTAGGAGTCAAGCTTCGTAATTGAGATCTTGATCTAGATGCAGATCTCGTCCTAGGATAAGAAAATCGTCTTTGTTGAGATTGGGGTCTGTTTCTAGACTGGGAACGGGCACGTGATTGTGATCGTCCTCTAGGGCCTCGAGAACGGGAACGTGATCTGCCTTGCCTACTGTTACTATCAGCTCTTGATTGAGACCTTCCACGTGTGTTTACCCCGCCTCGACCACCACGGCCTCTTCGGCCACCTCGGCCGCCTCCGCGTCCTCGAATGTTACCACCACCTCTGCCGCGGACACGACTAGTCCTATTTTGTTGGTTCTGTTTGATGATATCATCTGAAATATAGCAAGAATCATTTAAATAAATATAAGTACGTGCTGTAAGACAATAGAAAAAATTCAGTGCTCATTAAGTTACAAAAGATGATTCAGGTTATTTAAATATATCGTATGATACATTACCATAAAACTTCATATAATTTATACTGTAATGTACAAAGATTATTATGAAAATTGTCAAACTGTTTGTACTTTATCGTTTAGAAAATCAAAGCAAACAAATAGCTTACCAAGTGACATGTTGACGGAATCGGTCATTTTTATTTATATACTTAGCCTCTAGCTTTTGATTTATAGTACAGATCTTAAAAATCAAAACCTTCTGGGATTAATGTTTTTAATAAAAACGTTCCTTATATATGAGATTTTAATAACATTAATTCCCACTTTGCGCCCAAAATAGTCATTGAAGAATCTAAATATGGTCACTAAGAGGTACAGATAATGTAAAATAGCAATAAGCAGTAATGGCTGCAGACTACAAATATAAGCATATCCGTATAGTCTATGACTGATATAAATACCGGTAGAGTCTTGCCAACAAAAGCTGAACCCCGTGATTTATTGAGCAGCAACACTGTTACAAATTTCAGTTTGACGTATCTGTCAAATTGTCTATGATTATTTTTGATGTTATAGTATTTTGTATGTTCCTTGGTATTTTGAGTAAATGTGTTCTGTGATTTTGAGTGTATTTTTTTCGAGATTATTTGTCAATCATGATTTACTCATCACTATCAAAAGTAATGTGCGAAAGCTTCTTTTAACGATGATAAACAAATATGAACACAAGAAAGAGAAGAAAGATACTTTTTTCAAGCAGAAAATGGAGTGTTAAGACATCATTACGGAGTTCATAGGTGAGTTGAACTTAGTGATGTTAATACTTTACAATTAATAATGTAATCTACTTCTTACTTCAGTTTGTTAATTCCAAGTTGACCAAGCTGAAGTTCAATATGCGCTGTTCACGTCATTCACAACAAGCTGTCGAGTTGACTAATAATGCAATGTATTTTTATATACTAACTAGCTGAACCCGCGAAGTTTTTAAATTTTCTCCCCGTCACAACCATCCTCGTACTTCAAAGAATGTTATAAAAAAAGAATTAACGAAATCGGTCCAGACGTTGTTGAGTTATGCGCTTACCAACACATTTTGCGATTAATTTTTATATACAAGAAGATTTTATATACAAGATAAGGAGTTCTTTCTTTGTAATGTTTTTGCTGCATTCCTAAGTTATTATTTATTCCTTCTTTTATTATAGAAAATATTGATGGAAATACTGATGGAAGGCAAGCAGTGCTGGACAATCTTTCAAAACTAAAAGAATTGGAACGGAGTAAATTGCTTACTCAGAAAAAGTATTATGAAGAAATTGCATCAATGACTGGTAATGACCAGAAAATGCTTATACCACAGAGTGGCAAACAGACTTATGGCCCGCCTGATGGTTTGGCTTGTTTTGTTTTGTTTTCAAATATTATCTACAGCCCGTTTTCATTCTAAATATTTCAACTATGTATGTATTACATACATAGTTTTTACAAATTACAATTCTTAAAATAATAACTATGTCTATTTTTAACAGATGTGAGTATTTCAACATTAAAACGAGTAAATGCTGAAGGCCAAACGAATGAAGATGTCTTCAGAACACCAGGCAAGAAACAACCTCATCAGGCTACAGTATCTAACCTAGATAGTGTTGATATACAAGCTATCAGAAATAAAGTAAATGAATTTTATATGGTGAAGAAACAAATACCCACACAAGTCTCTTGGTAGATTTTAGAGAAAATATTAATTTTTCTGTCTGCAGAGAAACATTACGGCAAATAATGCTGAAAAATGGGTACGAATTTAAGAAAAATAAAAATGAACGTTCTGTGCTCATTGAAAGAATCAATCTCAAAGCTTGGCGACATAAATATTTGAGAGATATTGCCTCAAAACGTGCAGAAGGTAAACATATAGTATACCTGGATGAGACTTACATACACTAAAATTACAAACCTAAAAAGTCATGGCAAGGACCATCAACTCAGGGTGTCATAGATAAAATTTCCACAGGAAAACGTTTTATAATTGTTCATGCTGGCTCGGAAAATGGTTTTGTACTCAATGCCTTTCTGACTTTTAGCACAAAATCTATCAAAGCAGACTATCACCATGATATGAATTCCTCAAATTTTAACAAGTGGTTATGTGAAAAACTTATACCTAACTTGAGCACTAACAGTGTCATAGTAATGGACAATGCCAGTTACCACACAGTGCAAATTAACAAGGCACCTAACGCCACTAGCTCGAAAGCAGAAATTCAAGAATGGCTACGTATGAATCAAATTCCATTCGAAGATCAACAAGCAGAGCTTTTGGTTCTGATACAAAAACACAAACCTGAGCCAATATACCAGGCAGACGAAATTTTGAAACAACATGGCCACAAAGTATTACGACTTCCGCCCTGCCATTGTGACCTTAACCCCATTGAGCTCATATGGAGTTTAGCAAAGCGTAAAGTGGAAAGTAGCAATGTTTCTGTCTCAGCATCTTTTTCAACTCTTTGAAAGCATTACTTCAGATGATTGGAAAAAAAATACTGACCATGTGCTTCACATTGAAGATCAATATAAAACCAGAGATGGGATAGCAGAAGATATGGAACTTTTCATTATAAATGTTGGAGATGATAGTCAATCCAGCAGCTCTGAAGAATCGAATATGGGTGTGGAATATTAAGAATTAGATTTTGACTATGATTCATAAATAAACAGTTTTATACTAAAGTAGTGTTTTTTTCCCTTTATACATATAATTATCATGCCATAAAACGGTATCCCTAGAGCGTGTGAAAATTTCATCCCCACTTTGGAATCCTTAATTTAGAGGGTTATTTAATAAATTACAAAACTAGTGGCCCCGTGGACAGTATACCTCACTAAAAAATCTTCAAATTTCCCACCACCGTTCCCCATTTTCCCCCCAATCCAAAAGTGTTTTAATGTAACCTTTGTTCTACTAAAAGAGACGCGTCTTTTGAGGTATCACTCGACGTTACGGGAAAAGGGGAGGGGGTCCCCCTCTTCTACTCCCCATGTTTCCCCCCAATCGAAAAAAGCCCATGACATTCGCTAAGTTTTTATAAAAGGAACACGTGTGGTCTCTAGATCAAAACAAACAAACGGACAAACTGACGAAAGCAAAATCGGCCTATCTTGTCGAAACGGAGACCTCGCTTCGCTCGGTCAATAAGATTAATATCTACGCCATAGGTTATATAAATTCATCAGAAATATTTAAAAAAAAATTAATAGTATCAAAACTTAAAATTCCTAGTACCAGCATAAGTTTATTTCAATTTCCCGCGCTTTGCCGGGTTCAGCTTTTGTTGCCCAGACTCAATTTTAAATTTTTAATAAAAATTGTAATAATACCCAAGAAATATAAAAAATTAAAATAGATGTTTAATTAAATTTTAATTTAGAGAAAAAAATACTTTTAGTTTCAAGCACTTACTAGAAAAATATTAAAAAAATATATCTACCGTTAGCATACAAGTGTAAAAGTGGGTAGATTTAGGTGAAAAAAAAGACAATAAAAGCAGTGGAATTGTGTCAAACCGCCCAGTTCTCGCCCAGTATATCTGACACAACGGACGAGCCTCCTGTTAGATGGACAGACAACCGATGGGCAAGAAATGTCGAATGGGAAAGAAGACAGCAGGAAACCGCCGGATTCACAGGGCGCAGGACGGGGCTGAGTGGTGGGCATTAGTGGAGCCTATTTCCAAGAGTGGACTTCGAAAGGTTGATGGATGGGCAAGTAAATTATGATCAAAATGCTTTACTTTGTGACTCATACAAGGAGTTTATACAACATAATATATTCAAAACACGAAAAGTAATTATAGTAAAAAAAACTACACCAAGTCAAATTTGAACTTATATGTATTTTATTAACAAAGAGAAATAGATGAAATAAATAACATAATAATATATTTTTAAGAAATATTAATTTGTACATTACATAATTTTTCTTAAAATTAATCAATTTATATTCATAGGACAACAATTAAATTTTGTAACAACTTTTAGTTTGTTGCAATTCATTTAAGCTTAAAACAAATACAAAATTTCACAATTTTATAATAAAAATGCTTATTTTATATTAAAAAGTAGTTTTTGTACAGAAAACGCAATTATAAAATATCGGCTGAGTTTGTAAAGTGAATCACAGTTTAAAGTGTGGTGTTCCCGAAGGCCATCGAACTAGGCATGATAAAAGGCCGTTATACATCATAACATTTAGAATACTCATTTTTATTTAAATACAATTTCACAGTAATATTTATTAATAATAATATTTTTAAGTACATTTTGGGTAGACGTGCAATTTTTAGCTGTGTAGTTAACACTTAAATCAAGATGATAATAATTAATGTTTGTTTTAATATTTTTTAAATCATCACTGTATATTACAAATCTAATAATGTTCTAAACTAATATTAAGAGAGAACGTTTTATCACATATACATAATGATACTGTTTCCTACCTCTTGAGCATGCAAGAGCTTCATTTTACATAAGAATTTGGTTTATTAATATAATTTGATATATTACAGTAATCAGTGCTGAAGAGGATTAAAAATTTGAAATTTAATAGCGTAAATCTATTTAATTTGTCTATAATGTAATATACATAAATGTATTATATTTTTCGTAGATAGATTCATGTTCGGACTCTATAACCACCAATCACAGAAAACATAATAGTTAAATCTTTAGTACTTTATTTAATATAATATTTAGCTCTGCAATATTATTGTGCTAGAGGAATGAGAGTAGAGCCGCCGACGGGCGAGGTCACACAACACTTGGCACCTTTTGAGTATTAACGCTATCATATAATTAACCGTATCGATACACTCGTTCAAAAAATACTACAACTAGAGGAGGCACATACTTCAGGTCGACGAAAAGAAGTTCGAAAAATATAGCAATAAATACAACCATAGTTCAAATCGCACGTAGCCTACAGTCTGATGTCGCTGCTGGCGGCGAGCAGGGCTCCACCCCCGCCACCACCCGCCTCCCCCGGCGCGCCATAGCGGTGCAGCGTGAGGAATTTGAGGTTGGCCAGGATGGAGGAGTTGATGGGGCGCGCGGGGATGTTGACGGTGGTGGCGGAGCGCTCGATGCGCCGCGGCCGCGGCTCGAACTCCAGCGACTGTCCACGCCCGTACAGCCGCGACTGCCCGAAGCGCGGCGTGAGGCGGCCTATCAGGTTGTCCTTGTTCGGCGCAGGCGAGTCATCCGGTGGCTTTGGTTTCTTTTTGAGAAAAAACGGCGTCAGCCTCTCTGTGAGCGGCCGCGACGAATGAGATCCCGCCTCCTGGACGTTGGATGTTGAATTGGAGGTTTTGAGAGGTTTCATCGAACTAGTCTGCGTCTTGATAGGGTTCGATTTTCTCTGCAAACTTATTCTGGAAAACATCCCATACTCCTCCTTTTCCTTCGCGTCAATAGCTTCCTCGAATTGGGTGTCGTCCACTTCGACGTCGGGTGGGTCGTCCTCGCACACCTTTAGAACACAATACGTGTCACGCTGCAGCTCGTCCAGCAGGCTGTCGTCGTTGGACGCGCACTCATCATCAGGGCGGCGGAGGTCCGGGCGCGGTGCGGCGGGCGCGGGGTCGGGGCGGGGCAGCGGTCGCAGGCGCGGCGGCACGGCGGGCGGCGCGTCGTCGGGCTCGCGATCGCGCGCGCGCGCCTGGCTCGTGAAGTCCGCCATGAGCTCGTACTCGGTGCAGCGCGGCGGCGCGGCGGGGCGCTGGTGCACGTCCACGTACTCGCAGAGAGGCGCGGGCGCGGCGGGGGCAGGGAGAGCGGGGCGCGCAGGGGACAGGCGCGCCGGCTTGGGGGGGCGCTCTGGCCGCGCAGGGCGTTCGGCGGACGCGTCGCTATCTTCGGAGGGCTCGTGCTTGATGCAGGACATGGTGAGGTAGCCGCTGCCGGAGGACTTGTTGGATTTGCCGGAGGAGCGCTCGTCGGCGTGGCGCGCCAGGCGCAGGGACTCGGTGCTGGAGCAGATGTCGTGCGAGGTCTGTAGCGGGAAGGCCTTGCCATCGAGGTCGATTGTTGGCGAGGAGTCGCCGCGCCGCGGTCGCCAGAAGAACAAACCGTTGTCGTTGTTGCTCGCGGCCCCCGCTAGGTGCAAATAATTGTCGTCTCCAATAGGGGCTTGCCTATGAACAGTAAAGTATTATAATTATTATCTCTTCAAAAAAAGGCATCAATATACATATATGAAACAGATACTGTGTGGACTTACTTGCTACCATATTTAGTTTCCCTCGCCAGTGATCTTCTATATATACAATGTCTATGTTCAAGATCAAACATAATTTTTTGTAACTCTCTTAAAGTCACCGCTTCAGCTTCACGTTCTTCTAGACTCATGTCATCTAAAATGTTTAACAGAAAAATTATTATTATGTTTATAAAGAACAAGTTTACCTACAAATATATTAAATACTGTCAAGTTGCGCACCAAAACAATTAGCGAAATAAAATATTTGCAATAAATCAACCTACTAAATATTTCTCCAAATACACCTAAGAAACCAAAAAACCTATGAAACAGGCAACTCACCAGGCGGCCGATGCAATCTCTCATCAAGTCGATGCACATGCGCCACAAGAAGCGCGTGCAACCGTTGCAAGTCACGGGCGGGGTCGAGTCGCAGCGCTAGTGCTGCGGCACAGGCGCCCTCGTGCTCCGAGCCTTCCTCCATACACCCTTCCGCTATTGGTTCGGGTTGGCCGCAACTGAAATTACCAATATACAGAGTGTTTTTGTCAGCACTACTTTATATGAAGCCACAATGTATTTACTCTATAAAGGCCTAATAAAAGAAAAAAAAATCCCAAAAATTAAAATGGTTTTTTTTTTTTAAATAAAATGAATAAAAAAAATATATGATATTTTATATATGATATATATGTCATAACTTTTTTAAATGATCATATGTATCATTTGTTAAGGACGACGCACGCACACATAAACCTATCAAAGAAACACCGCCGCACACGCGTATTCCGAAATCGAGTCGTAGGTATTGGCGAAAGAGTTCAAAGACAGTTTAGTCTAGATGAGAGTGAAACTTTTAGTCTCCACAAATTTATAGATATTATTCCCAAATGATATTATTATTACAAAACTACTTTCTTACTACTTAGATCAGTAAATTAATAATTATATAGCTCAAGCGGGCGAAGCCACAAACGCGTCGCTATTATAACATAATTACATAGACTATAAACTCTCTTACCACGTCCACCGGTTGTCAGCGTAGTAGCCGGCATGCACACTGCAGGGCGCCCGCCGGCACAGCGCCGTGAGCAGACGGAGCCACTCGGCGCGCTCCACACAGTTGCTGGCCTGCACGAACAGCACGCGCTCTCTGTGTACTGT